>OLKM01007458.1:0-11771 GCA_900291075.1 Melanogrammus aeglefinus | reverse complement strand
TGGGGGCCTGCCGCGCCGCCGCTTCGCTTGCCCGCCCGCCCGCTTCCGCCGCACCCCAGGCGCCCGCAAACCCGTTACACAAAGGGAACCAACGAAGGCAGGAAGACGGCAGCGAGACGACGGAGTGACCCGGATCGGGACGGCGATCTGCGCCGACCCCGTCGTTGACCACCGGCCGTTCCCGGGTAGAAATGTAGGTCAACTGGTGTGGGTGGCTGTGGGTCTGTGACCGGTGGTGGAACCGCGTGGGCACGGCCCCCATGAGGATCTTCCAGACCCCGGTCCCGGGTGGACACAAGCGTGGACGTGGGTCAGGTGCAGGGAGCCCTGGTAGGTGGTTTCGTTTAACATATTTGCGGGGTGTGTGTTGGTTGTTTGTGGTCAGGCGCTGGGAGTTGAATTATTAATGTTTTCAGCAGTCCATGGAGCACAACACTGCCCCAGGAGAGGCACCTTGCGGCGACAGAGTGTTGCGTGTGTGGGTCAGCTGCTGGGATGAGTCTATTATTGTTATTATTTACTATTATTCAGGTCTTTCAAGCATAAAGTCCCAGGGGGAAGACAGCAGACCACTGCCCAGGAGAGAGGCAACCCTTTGGCCGGGCAGCCCCAGAGTGTGCCTGTGTGTGGGGTCAGCTGTGGGAGTCTATTATTGTTATTATTAACTAATTATTCACTTCTTTCAGCCATCAAGTGCCAGGGGGAAAGACAGTGGACACAAGCCCCCAGAGAGGCAACCCTTGGCCCGGCAGCACAAAGAGTGTGGTGTGGGGGGGTCAGCTGCTGGGAGTCTATTATTGTTATTTAATAATTATTCAGGTCTTTCAGCCAATCATGTCCAGGGGGAAGACAGCAGACACTGCCCCAGGAGAGGCATCCTTTGGCCACAGGCGAGACAGAGTGGTGTGTGTGTTGTGTGTTGGGTGTGTGTGTGTGTGTGTGTGTGTGTGTGGTGTTGGTGGGGGGGTCAGCTGCTGGGAGTCTATTATTGTTATTATTACTATTATCAAGGTCTTTCAGCCATCAGTCCCAAGGGGGAAGACAGCAGAAACATGCCCCAGGAGAGGCACCCTTTGGCCAGGCAGACAAGAAGTGTGAGTTTGTGTGGGTCAGCTTCTTGGGAGTCTATTATATGTTAATTCATTTCTTTTCAAGCCATCAGTCCATGGGGGAACGACAGCAAGACACTGCACCCCAAGGAAGAAAGGCATCCTTTGGCAGGCCAGACAAGAAGTGTGTGTGTGTAGTGTGTGTGTGTGTTGTGTGTGGTTGGTTGTGGTAACTCGGCTTGACAGACGGGCTCAGAGCAGGAACCAGGCAGGTGTGAGGGTCCAAAGCCTCAAACCGGCGGTTTAATTACAACTCAATACGTTACATCTCATACGAACGTGTCAATAAACGTTCACCAGCGCAACGCCTGCACGATCAAAAGACGGGGGTTGCTCGAGTCCGTGGTCCACGTTCCGCGTTGCGGCTCACTGTGCGGGGTCCGTCCTCTGCGTCGTCTCTCTCTTCCACTCGACCTCTCCCCTTCTGTCGGCTGGTGGCCTCCTTTTTAACACCTGGGTGTCTCCGCCCAGTGTTTCTCGTTTCCCCGATTGCGGCCTCTCGGAGAGGTCGGGCTTGTCGCCGGCTGTTGGCCACCGGCGGTCATTGAGGCCCGGCCCTGACTCCCGAACAGTGGGGCGTGGCACCGGGGGAAATGCCCAGTCAGTGTTGTTGTGTGTGTGTGTGTGTGGGGTCAGTTAGCTTCTGGGAGTCTATTATTGTATTCATTTCTCTTTCAGCCTATCGTCCATGGGGGAAGACAGCAAGACACTGCCCCCAGGAGAGGCATCTCCTTTGACCAGGGGCAGACATGAGTGTGTGTGTTGTGGGTCAGCTTCTGGGAGGTCTATTATTGCTATGTATGTGTCTTTCAAGCCATCAGTCCAGTGGAAGACAGCAGAACACTGGCCCCCAGGAAGGCATCTTTGGCCAGGCAGATAGAGTGGGTGTGTGTGTGTTGTGTGTGGTGGGTGGGGGGTCAGGCTGCTGAGGGAGTCTATTTATTGTTATTATTACTTTTATTCACTTTCTTTCAGCCATCAGTCCAGGGGGAAGACAGCAGACACTGCCCCCAGGAGAGGCACCCTTTGGCCGGGCAGACAAGAGTGTGTGTGTGGGGGTCAGCTTCTGGGAGTCTATTATTGTTATTCATTTCTTTCAGCAGTCAGTCCAGGGGGAAGACAGCAGACACTGCCCCCAGGAGAGGCACCCTTTGGCCAGGCAGACCAGTTTGTGCGTGTGGGTCCTGGGGCCAGACAGCGCCGCCCCACTATTTCCCCTCTCCCTCTGCCTTTCAGGTAGCTGACCCCTCGGCGATGCTCCCGGCGGACACGGACACGCACACAGACGCACGGAGAGAGAGAGAGAGAGAGATAGACAGCCCCATGGATGCACCTACTCTACCTATTCTGGGGAAAATAAAAAACAACTTGGCCCTTGAAATGGCTCTCGACTGCGGTCTCCCTCTCTGTTGATTGAACGATGTGTGAAACGGGGTTAAAGCCACCACCGGCAAATGGTAAAATGAAAATAAAATGGTTATTAGCAGTCCTCGGGGACGGGTCAAGTTAAAATAGAAAGCCGAAAATAAATCATCAGAAAACGGTTATAATTGAATTAGAAAAGACCCCTACCACCGCCGAGGAATAGACGAAGACAAGGAGAATAACAGTCTGCTTACTGCAGAATAATACGGGGGAAAGAAACGCTCTGAAAACGGGTAAAATGAAATAAAATGGTTATAGCAGTCCTCGGGGAACGGGTCAAGTTAAATAGAAAGCCGAAAGAAATCATCAGAAAACGGTTATAATGAATAGAAAAGACCCCGTTACCACCGCCGAGGAATAGACGAAGACAAGGAGAATAACAGTCTGCTTACTGCAGAATAACAGGGTCCATGGCACTGGTCCGACCTCCCATTGGTCCGACCTCCCATTAAGTTCGAACTCATTGTTCCGACAATCGGAGTAATGAGAGTTCGAACTAATGGGACGTCCTCATTAGTTCGAAGTGGACTAATGCATCTGTAATCTAAACAGACAGGTCGGATATTTGCGAGCTGCCAACTTGAAATTTAAAAATGTCCTTTCACTGTTACAGTCTGGTGTTTGAAATAAAACGGAGTAAAAAGCAGACGAACCGAGCCCGACTGACCAGGTTGAGCACGCCACCAGATGCGCATTTCTCTCCGGCCCCTCAGCTGTGTGTAGCTCGTGTGTGTGTAGCCTGTGTGAATGTGTGCATTAATCCTCTGTTCAGCATCTCTGTTAAGATGAATAACAACAATCCTCCCCAACAGAGCGCGAGCCTGGCACAGAGGTGCGCGCTCTGGCGCATCTGGCACAATCGGTCTCTCTCTCTCTCTCTCTCTTCTCTCTCTTCTCTGCTTTATTGGCACGACTGTGTATACTATCAATGTTGCCAAGAGCATTGGGACAGCACAGTTAAAAACAAACTCTCAGAGAGAGACGCATTGCTCGCAATGAAAGCGCTTGTCAGAAAGTAGGGATGACAGGTCGAACTAACGGGACCACCCATTGGTTCGACCTCCTATTGGTCCGACTTGTGGTTGATTTTGTCGGAGTAACGGGAGGTCGAACCAATGGGAGGTCGGACCAATGGGCATTTGTCGGACTAATGGGAGGTTGGACCAATGGGCAGTTCCCGAATAACACGGGGGAAAGAAACGCTCTGAAAACGGGTAAAATGAAATAAAATGGTTATAGCAGTCCTCGGGGAACGGGTCAAGTTAAATAGAAAGCCGAAAGAAATCATCAGAAAACGGTTATAATGAATAGAAAAGACCCCGTTACCACCGCCGAGGAATAGACGAAGACAAGGAGAATAACAGTCTGCTTACTGTAGAATAACACGGGGGGAAGAAACGCTCTGAAAACGGGAAAATGAAATAAAATGGTTACAGCAGTCCTCGGGGAACGGGTCAAGTTAAATAGAAAGCCGAAAGAAATCATCAGAAAACGGTATAATGAATTAGAAAAGACCCCTACCACCGCCGAGGAATAGACGGAGGACAAGGAGATTAACAGTCGGCTCACTGCTAGAATAACACGGGGGGAAAGAAACGCTCTGAAAACGGGTAAAATGTAAATAAAATGGTTATAGCAGTCCTCGGGGAACGGGTCAAGTTAATATAGAAAGCCGAAAGAAATCATCAGAAAACGGTTATAATGAATAGAAACGACCCCGTTACCACCGCCGAGGAATAGACGAAGACAAGGGAGAATAGCAGTCTCGGCTCACTGATAAAACATTGTATTTTCCGCGACCCCTGGATTCCGTGTGTGTTTGTTTAGAGTACCAGGGGTGGTGCTGCTCGGTGACTCTGTGTCTGAGGCCGAGACGGGGGGCCTTTTCGGCTACTGTCGGTCAGCGAGTCGGTGACCGCACGGAGGAATCGAAATCCAAGCGTTTTTTTTCTGTCAGTCGACTTTTTAGAGTACCATGGGTCCATTTTAGAGTACCAGGGGAACAAATCTATCCCAGTGGTCACGAACACAAGAAATATTACAGTCCGCTCACTGTAATTTTATGGGCTTCGTGGAATACTATATTTGATACTGTCTGGAAGGAACGTGATCTTTCCGTATATAAGATAGATGTCCAGGGAGTCACAACCACCAGACCAAGGGGTCCAGCAGGTGGCCCCCGGTCTGGTAGTCCCCCCGAGCAACCAGACCAACGGGTCCACGCGCCCCCCACACACGGACTAAGTGGTCCAGCAGGTGGCCCCCGGTCTGGTAGTTCCCCCGCGAGCAACCAGACCAACGGGTCCACGCACGCGCCCCCTGAAGCCGAAACTGGGACCTCACACACGGACTAAGTGGTCCAGCAGGTGGCCGCCGGGTCTGGTTGTAGTCCCCCCGAGCAACCAGACCACGGTCCACGCGCCCCCCTGAAGCCGAAACGGGACCTCACACACGGACTAAGTGGTCCAGCAGGTGGCCCCCGGTCTGGTAGTCCCCCCAAGCAACCAGACCAACGGGTCGGCGCGCCCCCTGAAGCCGAAACGGGACCTCACACACGGACCAAGTGGTCCAGCAGGTGGCCCCCGGTCTGGTAGTCCCCCCGAGCAACCAGACCAGCGCGCCCCTGAGGCCGAAACGGGACCTCACACACGGACTAAGTGGTACAGCAGGTGGCCCCCGGTCTGGTAGTCCCCCCCCAGCAACCAGACCAACGGGTCCACGCGCCCCTGAGGCCGAAACGGGACCTCACACACGGACTAAGGGGTGCAGCAGGCGCCCCCTCGTCTGGTGGTCATGAAAGGCCCCCAGGGGGGCGGGATCACATGGCGTCTGAGTCCGAAACGAGACCCCTAGTCGGACAAAGTGTTGCAGCAGGTGGCCTCAGTCCTGGAGGTCTAACCTGGGCTCCAGACTAGGGGGACTACTCGTCCCCTAAGGCCGAAACGAGACCCTAGTCGGACAAAGTGGTGAAGCAGGTGGCCAGTCCTGAGTCACTGGGCTCAGACTAGGTGGCTACTCGTCCCTAAGCCGAAACGAGACTAGTCGGACAAAGTGTTGCAGCAGGTGGCCTCAGTCTGGAGTCTAACCTGGGCTCCAGACTAGGGGGACTACTCGTCCCTAAGGCCGAAACGGAGGACCCTAGTTCGGACAAAGTGTTGCAGCAGGTGGCCTCAGTCCTGGAGGTCTAACCTGGGCTCCAGACTAGGGGGACTACTCGTCCCCTAAGGCCGAAACGAGACCCCTAGTCGGACAAAGTGGTGAAGCAGGTGGCCTCAGTCCTGGAGGTCTAACCTGGGCTCCAGACTAGGGGGTCTACTCGTCCCCTGAGGCCGAAACGAGACCCCTAGTCGGGACAATAGTTGGTGCAGCAGGTGGGCCTCAGTCCTGGAGGTCTAACCTGGGCTCCAGACTAGGGGGTCTACTCGTCCCCTGAGGCCGAAACGAGACCCCTAGTCGGACAAAGTGGTGAAGCAGGTGGCCTCAGTCCTGGAGGTCTAACCTGGGCTCCAGACTAGGGGCTACACTCAAGGGTCCGAGTCCGAAAAGCGTCCCCTATTTGGACAAAGTGGGCAGCAGGTGGCCTCAGTCCTGGAGGTCCTGCCTGAGCTCCATAAGAGGGGCTACACTCGGGGTCCCAGGCCGAGACGGGACCCCTAGTCGGACAGAGCTGTGCAACGAGTCGCTGTTGGCCTGGATGTAACGAAATCCAAGCGTTTTTTGCAAGTGATTCGAGTTTTTAGAGTACCATTGGTACAAATCTATCCCAGTGGTCACGAAAACAAGAAATATTACAGTCCGCTCACTGTAATTTCATGGGCTTCGTTAAATGGCGTTTTTGATACTGTCTAGAAGGACATAGCCCCATCCTATTATAGGTCGGGGACAGTAGGTGCACGGTCAAAAGGTGGTCATGTTCCCAGCCCCTTGAGGATGGACCCGCAGTGTGTCCGGATACTTGGCGAGCGCCCGACGGAAATGGAAATAGTGGTTCGCCTCAGTGAGGGCCCCAATGTGGCTTGGTTCCACAGGAAGGGTGCCTTCGCCTCTGGGTGTTGGTGCCGCCAGCAAGCGAGTAGCCGAGTAGCCCCGTCTGTTGCGGTAACATAGGTGTCCTACAAGAGCGTCCAGCGGTCCTGGAGAGGTCGACCCGAACACGGCGGGTGCGATCCGACTAACCCTCGCGCCGTCTCCGAACGGCCGCTGCGCGCTCGTACGATTTCTTGTCGAAACCCCGCTGCGAGGGCGCACCGCATGAACGATTGCACAGCGCCCACCTTGAGTGTCGAGTGCCCAGCCGGAGTGGTGGTTGCGGTTATTCTCCCTGATCCAGCGCGGTGACGGGGGTTTCAGCCACATACGGTTGCGGCCCGCCTCGCACGACGCACCAAGAGCTGCAAAGCTCCCCGTCTCGCTATGGGGCCGTGGTTGTTGGTCGTTAGGTTGCGGTTTGACGTCCCCATCATCCAAGAGCGTCCCACGGAAATCCTGGTTGATCCTGCCAAGTAGCATATGCTTGTCTCAAAGTTTAAGCCATGCATGTATAAGTCCACACGGCTGGAAAAGTGAAACTGCGAATGGCTTAACCAGTTATGGCTCCTTTGATCGCTCTCCCGTGTATGGAGCGCCCAGGAAGATACTGAGAGAGAGACAAAAGGGAAGGGAAGCCGATTGGCTGAAACCCCCGCTAGTATGTACGTGAGGTGGGCGCGGTCCAAGCGCTGTGAGTGTCAAAGTGAAGAAATTTCAAGGGCGCGGGGTTAAGGCAGCCCCGCCTACTGGGTCACTCGTGGATGATGTGTATAGGGAACTAAGCGTAAACCGGTGTGTAAGCTATTAAAGCGTCTGGTAATACACAATGAATGGGTGAACAGTTTTCATCCAATTCAACGAGTGACCGACACGATATAATACATACATTTGAACGCTGAAGTTGTTGCTGTGTTCTTGGCCTGACAAGGATTTCTCCGGCAAGAACAACGCTTGGCAACAACTGGGGGTGGTGAAAACCCGGCGCGCGCCGGGGCTAGGGTGCCGAACCCTCTGCCCTGGGTCTAACAGAGTTATAGCCTAGCGGCAGCGAGAGTTTTGATCTGCTACAAAGGGATGCCTCTTCACGAGTGCGCTGAGCCGGGCGCGAGGGGCTATACGCTCTCCACGCCCACGACGGTTCAGCCCGCGAGTCATGTGGGGAGTCCCCAAAGTAGCAGGAGAAACAGACTCACACGACAGAGTTTGGCTAAAGAGCGTTGGGCGGCGAGGTGGGCGTTGCGCGGCAGGTCATCCGACCGAGCCGGGGCGTCTGCTATTCTAAGTCCAATAGCTCTGCGGAAGAGGTCCATGAAGCGGCGGCACTTGGATCTATCCCCTGCCATGGGGATGACTGGTGCCGACGTGCTCATGCGCAGTTGCCCCTCGGACGAGACGCGGAGGTCTGACCGCTGCACTACCCGCATCGCGGCCACAGTGTCAAGCGACAGTCCTAACGCGCGTCTGAACAGGACAGCTGGGCTACGACGGGGAGCGAAGCGGCGAGCCGGGTCCCTCGACAGAGGTCCCCGTCACTCTCCACCAACTCCTACGGCACAAGCCCCAAAACTGGACGCGAGAGATGGTCAGTCTCTGGTGCGGCCCCATCTGAGGCACGCGAAGGGCTGAACCCTCGGTTCAGGGGATTACCGCGTATAGTCCCCGGTGCAGCGGTGGGACTAGGGACTGGTTCCCCGACACGGCGGGGTGGAGGGTCTGAGTCGAGCCTTCGTAGGAGGCTCTTTGACGGTACGAGAGCAAGGAAAAGCCTAACCCTTTTCTCGTTCTGCAAGGGCGTAACCGGGGGCCGACTGTCTGACAGGACCTCGGTGGAGATTACTTTCCCCTACCTGGAGCAGGATTGCGAACTCTGCGGAGTTCGCTTGGGTACCGCCTTATCATGTTGTGAACATCTGGCAAGGGCGCACGGATTGGCTCGGTGGACTCTCCTATGCTCAGTCTGTGGCATTTCCAAGAGACGCAGACACGAGATGGAGTGCCACGCCGCCGTGTGCCGTAACACAGCTCGCGTGATGGTGCCCGGAGTGAGGTGTACCTTGTGCGAAAGGTCCTTCAAGTCCGGGCGGGGGGTCTCGCTCCACATGAGGTCGGCGCATATAGCAGCATATGTGGCCCAGCAAAGGGAAAAGAATGGCAGACAGTTGGATCCAGCGGTGAGACGCGGGGGGTGGTCCGTCGAGGAGACTAGTCTTCTCCGGGCGCACCTCAGAGACTGGGGCGAAGCAGATGGATTCCTCGATGCGGCATGTGTGATCCTTCCCGATCGCACAGAAGGCCAGATCCACTATAAATTGCGTCAGCTGAAGAAGCAGGCGCAGCCCCCGTCCTCACCTGCTGTAGCCGAGGACTTGGAAATACTGATACAGGACTTGACGGGGGGGAGAAGAACGACTCCCCGGGCGACCCCAGACCTCGCGCGCGCGAAAGTATCCTAAGGGCGCTGGCCAGGTTGGGGGACCAAGACGGGAACGACTGGGCCCGCATACCCTCTGAGAGCGAATCGATCGCTGCTCTAGAAGACCTCTCGAAGACGGCTAGAGGGGGCTGTGCGGAGGTAAGACCCTTGGGGAGGAGAACAACCACGAGGAGGTGGCGTCACACGGGACGAGAGGTCGCCGGTTCCAGAGCGCAAAATGGCTCTCGGTTGCGAGGGCTCTTCCGTTGGGATGCAGGTAAGGCAGCCCGGCTGGTGCTAGACGGTGACCGCGCCGGTCCGTGTCCTATCAGGATCGCCGAGGTCACCAGCCACTTCAGGGGGAAGTGGGGGTCTGTGGACGACTTTCGAGGTCTGGGTCGGTTCAGCTCGGAGCGCGAGTGCAATAACTCAGCCTTTGCCCTGCCCATTTCACCCAAGGATGTCCTCAAGGCGAGGAAAAACATCAAGCGCTCGTCAGCCGCGGGGCCTGATGGGGTAGACAAGGTGTGTCTGGTGAAATGGGACCCGACAGGAGCGAAACTGGCGCAAATATATAACGGCTTTATGATCAGAGCATCGATTCCTGCATGCTTGAAGTTGAACCGTACAACCCTACTCCCAAAGTCCCAAGACCCCACCGCGAGGAAGTCCATTGTGAACTGGCGACCAATCACCATCGGTCCGATGGTCCTCAGGTTGTTCTCTTCCATCCTCCATAAAAGACTGGCCAGCGCCTGCCCCACCAGTGTACGGCAAAAGGGCTTTACTAACGCCCCCGGCTGTTCTGAAAACCTGACGATGGTTGAGGGGGTGCTTCGACGAAGCAAGGGAGAGAGGTCGCCTCTTGCCATGGTTTTTATAGACCTGGCTAAAGCCTTCGACTCTGTCTCGCACCAGCACATTCGGACGGTTCTAGAAGAACGGGGTGTAGATCAAGCGATCATACACTTGGTAGCTGACTGTTACAATGGCTGCAGCACCAAAGTGCGGACGGGTCGAGGCAACACGCCGGCGATCAATATGAGATCGGGCGTAAAACAAGGTGACCCCCTCTCACCCCTCCTCTTCAACCTCGCGATTGACCCGCTACTGAATACACTGGAAGACAGAGGGGATGGGCTCGGTAAGGCCGGACAGAAGGTGTCTGTTCTGGCATCGCTGACGATCTGGTGTTACTCAGTGGGTCTTGGGATGGAATGCATAGGAACCTGAGTATACTGGATGCGTTCAGCGCCCTCTCTGGATTACAGGTTAATTCAGCAAAGTGTCACGGGTTTCTCATTGAAGGTGGACGGAGAACAGCCGACAGGGTCAGCGCCTGCCCCCCCTGGAAGATTGGAGGCGCTGAGATACACATGGTGGGTGCTGAGGAGTGCGTCCGTTATTTGGGCGTTGACGTGAGCCCGCTGCGGGGCATCGTGAAAGTCGACACCGTAAAAAACCTCCGTTCCCTAGGGAACAAAGTCTCCGCCGCACCGCTCAAACCCACGCAGAAGGTTGAGCTTCATGCGGGCACACGTGATCCCGAGACTGCTGTACGGGGCCGTCTATGGTAACTCAAACCAAACGGCGTTACTACAGGCTGACCTAGAGATTAGGCGCCTGGTAAAGTTGTGGCTTCATTTAAGCCCGGGAACAACTAATGGTCTCCTGTACAGCAAGAATCGGGACGGGGGTCTGGCAATCCCCCGGTTGTGTAGGTCAGTGCCGTTGTGCATTGCCAGGAGATGCTTCCAGCTGTACAAATCAGATAAGGGGGTGGCAGCTCTGGCGAGAATGGTAATACCCCCCAGAGAATTTGTTAAGTACTGGAAGCGGGGAGGTGGTGAGGCCGAACATGCCCCGGGCGCGGTGATGGACTTGTTGAATCCAGAATGTAAGGTCTTCCCATCCCCCGGATGTTGGAGGGCAGAGGAATTCAAACGATGGACTGGACTCGGTCCTCAAGGCTTTGGGATAAAGCTGTTTGAAGATGACAGGATCAGTAACTCCTGGCTCCCTAGAGTGGGACGGGCGTTATGGACCGAGTCCCACGTCATTCGCGCCCTACAAATGCGCGCGAACGTCTTACCAACGATGGAATTTCACCACAGGGGGGCCGGGCTCGGCTTCACGCCACCGTGCAGAGCGTGCGGTGCTGGGCCCGAGACGTCCTCGCACATTCTGGGCGGATGTGCGGAAACGAAATTGAACCGGATGGCGAGACATAACCGTATCTGCTCCCTCCTAGCCGATGTGGGAAAGAAGAGAGGCTGGACGGTGTCCAAAGAGAGAAGGGTTACGACCAGGTCTGGGAGATGGGGCGTACCCGACCTCATCTTCGTTCGAGGGTCGGTACTGATGGTGGTGGACGTCTCTGTCCGGTTTGAGGGCTGCCGGGAATGGTTGGAGAGGGCCAAGCTCGATAAGGTGAATAAATATCGGCCCTTCCTGCCGTTCCTGGCTCTGGAATATCCTGCCGTCACGAGTCTCACTACCCACGGCTTCATTATGGGTGTGAGGGGCAAATGGCTCAGGAGCAACGGACGCATCCTGGGCGCGCTTGGTATGAGCAACAAGGGCGTTACTCAGTTCGCCAAGGTATGCTCCAGGACGACCCTCCTAAAGTCGGTGGACGTCTTTCAGGCGTTCAACAAAGCGGTCAGGGGGAGGGTAGTCCCGGAGGATCTGTAACATAAGGAAGATCATGAAGAGGGCCACCAGACAGCATGAAACGGCGGGGGTTGTGGCGGTGTCGAGGAACCTGCGCCCGGGCAGGCCGGCCTCCCTCCCCA
>OLKM01007457.1:0-11780 GCA_900291075.1 Melanogrammus aeglefinus | reverse complement strand
AAACCACACATCACTCACTCACCACTTCTCCACTCGCATACAACATTTACGCACAGGTGCTTGGTTTTCTTTTTGTTAAGAATAGTTCAAGTAGCATTACTATTCATACGTAGACTCAATAACATTACACATTTCTTTTATAAATATTTCCCAGCTTTATAAAACTTTGCTGGGCTAAGGCCCAACTGCATTTGTAATGCTACTGATCTTACCCTTGGTGTGAATAAGTTTTTCCGCGAAAGCTACTTTGGACTTTTTAAAGGGAAAACAGCAACAGCCATTATTTGGTTGAAGGGCGACTTCATAGTGTCATAATTAATATTTGGTAGCGGCTTAAAGCTAAAATAAGCCATGCTTGTTTATTAATCCAGTTTCTGGATCTTGCTAAATCATCAATTAAGCTGCCACGTGCATGTTGTTAGGGGGACAGATTAACCCTTCATCCTGTCTAGTCCAGAGCGTGGTGCGTGTGTGTGTGTGTGTGTGTGTGGTGTGTGTTGTGGGTGTACTGTGTGTGTTGTGTGTGCGGTGTGTGTGTGTGGATGTGTGTGTGTGGTGTGCTGTGTAGTGTGTTGCATGTTGCACACCACATCATCATGGTGTGGTGTTTGCCATTACAGACAGATGTAGTGTGTGTGTGTGTGTCTGTGTAGTGTTGTGGACAACCTCGCTTCGCATGGGAGCACATATGCATTGTCGTGTTGCCTGACTGTGTGCGTAACATACAGTGTGTTCGTGTGTTATACAAAGTGACAGTGATGGAGGCTCCTTACAAACTGGAACTGGATGGGAAGCTGAACAAGCTGGCCGTTAAGCCAGCTTTAACGCAGGCCCTGTCACAGAATTCTGGACGTCTCGGTCGTCTGGTCTTAACCACCCACATCCCACATACCCTGCCGCCATCTGCATTGATGGCCTGGATCTCTCTCGCTCTCTCGCGCTTCTCGGCGTCTCTCTTCTTCTCTCACTTGTTCTTTCTCTCTCTGTCTCTGTCTCTGTCTCTCTTCTCTCTCTCTTCTCTCTCTTCTCTCTCTCTCTCTCTCTCTCTCTCTCTCTCTCTTCTCTCTCTCTTCTCTCTCTCTCTCCTCTCTCTCTTATCTCTCTCGTGTTCTGTTTCTCTCTCTCTCTCTCTCTCTCTCTCTGTCTCTGTCTCTCTCTCTTTCTCTCTCTTCATGTTCTCTTCTGTCTCTGTCTCTTCTCTCTCGTCTTCTCGCTGTCTTTGTTTCTGCTCTCTCTATGTCTCTCTCTCTCGCTGTCTCTGTTTTCTCTCTCTGTCTCTTCTCTCTCGCTCTTCTGCTGTTCTGTCTATCTCTCGCTGTCTCTGTTCTTCTCGCTCTCATCTCGCTGTCTCTGTCTCTCTCTCTCTCTCTCTCTCTCGCGCTCTCTCTCTCTCTCTCTCGCTGTCTCTCTCGCTGTCTCTCTCTCTCTCTCTCTCTCGCTCTCTCTCTCGCTCTCTCTCTCTCTCTCTCTCTCTCTCTCTCTCTCTCTCTCTCTCTGTCTCGCTCTCTCTCTCTCTCTCGCTCTCTCTCCCTCTTGCTCTCGCTCTCTTTCTCCATCTCTCTATTTTTCTATATTTCTGTCTCTCACTCACTCACTTGCTTTCTCTCTTTCTCTCCGTCTCTATATTTCTCTGTCACTCACTCAATCACTTGCTCTTTCTCTTCTCTGTTTTTCTCTCCCCTCTGTCTCGTTTCTCGCTCACTCACTGTTCTCTCTCCGTCTCCCTATATTTCTCAATGTCACTCACTCGATCACTTGCTCCGTCCCTCTCGATCACTCACTCCCCCTCTCTCAGTCTCACAGAAGGGCGGCGCCCCACACACTCCCGTGTGTGAGAGGGGAGAGCCCTGCGCCTGTCCGCTCCTCTCCCCTCTCTTTGTCGACCGGGAAGCAGATGTCTACATTTAGACCGTATGGACGCATGCCACGCAAGCCTCCCCCTGCTCCACAGGCCTGAGTCACAACACAAGCTTTCCCAGGCCTAGGCACCGTGTCCTTCTGCATTCCACGTGAACTGAT
Source organism: Melanogrammus aeglefinus (assembly GCA_900291075.1). NCBI lineage: Eukaryota > Metazoa > Chordata > Actinopteri > Gadiformes > Gadidae > Melanogrammus > Melanogrammus aeglefinus. The sequence goes on along the minus strand of OLKM01007457.1, from coordinate 9,761 downwards.
CCCCTACAGTAAAGCCCCTGTATGGCTGGCAGCAACGCCGTTCTACATTGTTCTACATTGTACTACATTGTACTACATTGTGGTTTTATTGCCGCGGCAACCTCCGCCCAGGGCTGTTTGTCCCGGGGCATGTCAGAGGCCGCGGAGAGACATTCCTGCTGGACGATGTTGTGGAAGGCATGTCGTGAGCAGGAGGCCTGCAGTAAGCCCTGCATGTTGGCTGTCGGAGGAACATGGCTGTTGTACATTCCGGAATGCACATGGAAACATGGGAAGTGCAGCTGGGGCTGTATCGTAAGGATCAGCGCAACTACAGGAGGTTTTCATCACAGAAGAGTGGGGGGGGGGGGGGGGGGGGGGGGGGTACCCTATGCTTTTACTCACTGCACGCACACGTGCACTCAGGCACGCGCAAGCACACACACACACACACACACTCGGGGACACACGGATCTGACTCTGGATGAATATGGTCGCTGTCGCCTTTTGGCGGTGGGCCATCATCACACACACACACACACACACACACACACACACACACACACACACACACACACACACACACACACACACACACACACACACACACACACACCACACACACACACACACACACACACACACACACACCCTCTCTCTCCAGACAGAGACAGACAGACAGGGGATCCAGTCCACATCTTAAACCACCAAATATAGTCAACTGGAGCAGGCAGTGAAGCCACACACACACGCTCGCACGCACACACACGCACACACACACACACCAGTGATCTCCAGGCGGTACCTCATCCACCTGGGTCACGCGCCTGAAGCGCTGCCGGTGCGTTGGACCTGCACGGGCTATTAAGTCACCTATTAAACATAGCCTTCAGTAGCTTCAATAGGCACACATCGTTTAGTTACCACTGTCCTTCAAGAGCGCTGTGTTTGGGAAAAGGGCTGAACCGGTGCCAGGATGGACCCAAGCTGGATTACCCACATCTGCAGACAGTGATCTGGGAACTGCCTCGGCTGCAGGCTTCTTGGTGGGCTACCTAGTGGGCTACCTAGTGGGCTACCTAGTGGGCTACCTAGTGGGCTACCTAGTCACATAAAGGTTCTTAATCTAACGTCTGATAGCCGACTAGCTCTTATCTGGGTACCGAGCGATTCAATCGTTATCCCTTCCGATTAGTTTTGACCAGTCGTGTCGCTGAAGGCGGGGATTTGTAAGCGTGTCATTGGCCAACAGGCAACACACAAACTCTCACCCAACCGGTGGGAAGACGAGCTAAACCATCCAGCTTGGACACCAAGGTTCTGATTTAAAAAGGGTCTGCAAAGGTTTCAAATCCACACACACCGTGTAGACTGGCCACTGTAGATAAACACATTAAAATCCCCTTCTGAAAGCTCATTCAAATGAGCTTCTCTTGGGTAGACTACCCGCAACAAAACGTAAACACAGCGTGAATCTGCCCCCTCTGAGCGGGTTGGTTTCCGGCCAGGCTCTGCTCTCCCTCTCCTGGGGTTCTGCTGTGCCATGGTACCACAGCTGGATCCCAGATGAGGCCCGGGCAGACGGAGAGGGTGCGTGATGTCTCGGAACTCCAACCAACTGTGCTTTGCATGTGATTCCCCCCCCCCCCCCCCCCGCTCCACAGAGTGTAGTCCGCTGCCTGTGGCATCCTAAGCTGAACCAGATCATGGTGGGCACCGCCAACGGACTGGCCAAGGTGTACTACGACCCGCTCAAGAGCCACAGGTAGGTCCCGCCCCCATCCCAGTTGGGATGTCTGTCAATGTCACCCCTACTTGATGTCATGGTCATCTCTTGTTGTGTCAATGTCACCGTCACCTCTTGTTGTCGGGGACACCTGTTGTTGTGACAATATAACGGTTACCTGTTGTTGCATCAATGGCATGGTCACCTGTTGTTGTATCAATGTTGTGGTCACCTGTTGTTGTATCAATGTTGTGGTCACCTGTTGTTGTATCAATGTTGTGGTCACCTGTTGTTGTATCAATGTCGTGGTCACCTGTTGTGTTGTAATTCAATGTTGTGGTCACCTGTTGTTGTATCAATGTTGTGGTCACCTGTTGTTGTATCAATGTCGTGGTCACCTGTTGTGTTTTAATTTCACCTCTTGTTGTGTCCATGTCACGGTCACCTCTTCTGTTTAAATGTCACCTCTTGTTGTGTCAAGGTCACAGTCACCTCTTTAGTGTCTTTCCATGTACGGGTCACATGCACAGGGGGATGTTTAAATGGATGGTTTCCCTTACAGGGGCGCTAAGCTGTGTGTGGTGAAGAGCCAGCGGAAGGAGAGACATGCAGAAACACTCACGCAGGATTACATCATCACACGTAGGTTTCCGTTCGCTCGTACTTACACACACACGCTAACACACACAAGCACGCACGCATACATAAACAAACAAACAACCGCACCCACAATCAAGCACACACCAACTCACACACACACACACCAATCCACAACACACACACACACACACACACACACACCACACACACACACACACACCACACACACACACACACACACACACACACACACACACACACACACACACACACACACACACACACACACACACACACCCACCCATCCACGTCAAACTGCGAGCCCCTAGCACAACAGTAGTGATGGTTCATGTTGCCGTTAGCGTCTCTCTCCCCACCTACGACATCAGCATCCTACCCCCCCCCCCCCCTTCCGCCTGCTGTGTGTGAGGGGCTCTGCTTACACCCGTCACCCCTTTAAGGCTGTGGATGATTACAGGAGCAATTTAGGATAAGTGCCTTCCTCCTTCAAGGACGGCCGCGGCACTGGGGTCCGCTTTTAGCAGCGCGCCCAACTGATGGCGAACGGCGCCCTTGCCCTAACCCCCAGCGTTTCTAATCAAGAGAACACAGGGATTTGTGGTAAGGCGTAGGGCCCGATCACATCACCTCTCTGACTCGCATCACATCACCTCTCTTTAGCTCTCGCTCTCTCTTTAGCTCTCGCTCTCTCTTTAGCTCTCGCTCTCTCTTTAGCTCTCGCTCTCTCTTTAGCTCTCGCTCTCTCTTTAGCTCTCGCTCTCTCTTTAGCTCTCGCTCTCTCTTTAGCTCTCGCTCTCTCTTTAGCTCTCGCTCTCTCTTTAGCTCTCGCTCTCTCTTTAGCTCTCGCTCTCTCTTTAGCTCTCGCTCTCTCTTTAGCTCTCGCTCTCTCTTTAGCTCTCGCTCTCTCTTTAGCTCTCGCTCTCTCTTTAGCTCTCGCTCTCTCTTTAGCTCTCGCTCTCTCTTTAGCTCTCGCTCTCTCTTTAGCTCTCGCTCTCTCTTTAGCTCTCGCTCTCTCTCTTTAGCTCTCGCTCTCTCTCTTTAGCTCTCGCTCTCTCTCTTTAGCTCTCGCTCTCTCTTTAGCTCTGGTTCTCGCTTTCTCTTTCCATTCTTCCGTCTCTCTCTGTCTGGGTGTGTCTATGTCTCTCTGTCTCTGAATCCGTCTCTGACTCTGTCTCTGTCTCTGAATGTGTTTCTGTCTCTGTCTCTGACTCTGTCTTTGTCTCTGAATGTGTCTCTGTCTCTGACTCCGTCCCTGTCTCTGAATGTGTCTCTGTCTCTGACTCCGTCTCTGTCTCTGAATGTGTTTCTGTCTCTGTCTCTGTCTCTGAATGTGTTTCTGTCTCTGTCTCTGACTCTGTCTCTGTCTCTGACTCTGTCTCTGTCTCTGAATGTGTTTCTGTCTCTGTCTCTGACTCCTTCTCTGTCTGTGACTCTGTCTCTGTCTCTCTTTCTCTCTGACTCTGTGGGTCTTCTCCATGGTCTCCCTGTAACTCATGCAATCTCTCCTCCTTCACACAATTATTCACTCACTCCCACACACACACAGACACACACACACACACACACACACACACCCACAACAGTTATTCATATGCACACACACACACACTTTCATGTCTCCCTCATCTGTGGCGGTTCGAAAGGCAGGACTCGGGACCATTAGCTGATGGTGTGTGGGGGGGGCGTGCGTGGGTGGGTGGGTGGGTGGGTGGGGGCCACGGGGTCAGGTGGGGTAATGGGTGGACTGAACGGACAGCCTTAAGGGCATCATGTGACCATCACGAGCTGACCACACAACGGACATCCACCTGTCCTTCTGCTCCTCACGTGGACACACACACACAACACACACACACACACCACACACACACACACACACAACACACACACACACACACACACACACACACACACACACACACACACACACACACACACACACACACCTGAGGCCTAGGTAATGAACCTATAGTAACTGAACAGCTGCCAGTAGCACTTGGCTCCTGATTGGAGGTTAGTCCCATCTACCACTTATTGTTTGGGCGGGGGGGGGTGGAGGGTGGAGGATGTGCACGTACCTGTCCGTACGCGGCCTTTTGATAGCATCTCCAGCACGCCAGCAAGGTGTGGAGTGTGACGCACTCGGTGCCCCGGCGCTGGAAAATCGGCGAAGGGGGACAGGAAGTGAGTGGCGGCCCGCTGAGAGACGCGAGGGAATCTGTTAGCGGTTGCCCGTTTGCTTAATGTAGCGCGGCGGAGCGGGGAATTAGCAGGGCGGCGCGCTGGATGGAAAACCACTCCATCCAGAGACCCCTCTCGCTGGAGTGTCTCTTTGTAACCCCGCGAGCAGGGAGCACGAGCACCTCGGCATAGACACCAGAACACACACGCACGCACAAACGTACGCACGCACAGATGAGCGCAAACACACACACACACAGATGGATGTACACGCAGACACACACCGATGGACACACACACACAGATGGACGGACACACACACACACAGATGGAGACACGTGTACACACACACACACACACACACACACACACACACACACACACACACACACACACACACACACACACACACACTACACACACACACACACACACACACACACACACACACACACACACACACACACACACACACACACACACACACACACACACACACACACACACACACACACAGATGAACACACATTTTAGGGCACTCATTGTCATGCCCTCATTCACTCACTTACTCAAGCCGGGGGCTTTTATTGTGGTGGTGCTCAGCAAAGTGTAAAGAGTAGCGGCGTAAAGTGTGTGACTCTATCAGCCAGGGATTTGTAATGAGCCCGCTTGGTGTCCACTACAGCAGAACAACGCTAAGTACACACACTCGGGCGGGAGATCATGCGGGCCATGCGTGCGCCTCATGCTCACACTGCATGCTTGTCCGTGTTGTGGCTTTGCCTGTGCCCTACGATTTTGGCTTTAGCTTCACGCGAAGGACACTGCGGAACGCAACCTAAAGGTCCCCTCGCATGTCCATCTGGATGGCTCTTGTTATGTAATCCCGTGTGTTAGCTGGGGTTTTTCGTGTGGATATTAGTATCTAAATGTGTGTGTGTGTGTGTGTGTGTGTGTGTGTGTGTGTGTGTGTGTGTGTGTGTGTGTGTGTGTGTGTGTGTGTGTGTGTGTGTGTGTGTGTGTGTGTGTGTGTGTGTGTGTGTGTGTGTGTGTGTGTGTGTGTCTCTCTCTCCAGCCCACGCCCTGCCCATGTTCCGCGAGGCCCGGCAGCGCAGCACCAGGAAGCAGCTGGAGAAGGACCGCCTGGACCCCATGAAGTCCAACAAGCCCGAGCCCCCGGTGTCCGGACCAGGTATCACCCCCCCCCCCCCCCCCCCCCCCCCTGGGCCCATCCCACTAAGAGCCCCCGCGCCTTATTAACCGCTGTCACCGGATGGTCATTTTACACACGGCCAAGTCTTTAGGGTTCTTTAGTCGACAGAGTGAGACCAGCTGCCCAAAGGTGGTCCCTCTGTTAGCATGTCTGATAGCATGTCTGTTAGCATTAGCCGTGTGAATGGGATGCGGATGGTAGGGTTTTCTGTGGGGGGGGGGTTTGAATATCACTGATGGATTATTGTACCTATACAACAGCGTTGTTGAATACTCGATTCTGATATGTCAGTAGCGTTCCAAGAGTGTGCATTTTTCTTAAGGATGGGAGGCCATCTGCCTTTTAACAGTTCGAGCACCACAAATCCAACATTGAAATCAACGCTCAAATACAACTATCGCCCAGATGTGTCCGTGACAAGGCACCACTGAAGAATATTGTGATTTCAGCTGACTACGTCGATAAAAAAACATGATTAGATGAAAGGAACTCATATTTAATCACTGTTGGTAACTGGGGTTTAAGTCAGTTGGTAACTGGGGTGTAAGTCAGTTGGTAACTGGGGTTTAAGTCAGTTGGTAACTGGGGTGTAAGTCAGTTGGTATCTGTGATACAAGTCAGTTGTCACGGGGGTATAAGTGGCACAAACCACGACAGGCTGTCCTGTTATTGGAAATCCTGTACCTTACTGGTACATTAGTTCCTGTTGTACTCCTATGCACTCAGACACGCACGCTCACATACACCCACACACAGAGACACACCGATGGGTCAGGGTCAGCATTAAGCAGAGATGCCAGAGGACAGAATAGCCCATCTGGCTGGCTGAGGTTTTTTTGGGGTAAATATGCCATATGTATAAAGATGTTGCAGTCGTACAAATGCAAGGAGAAAATATTCGAAATTTCTGATATATATATTCAGTTGTTATATATAACAGGCATGTGTTCCCGTACTTTCATCACTATGCATGGGAAAGTCCGGAAATGCTTACTAGCAAGTTAAATGTACACTTTTGACTATGCTAATATACATATATTTTCCGGGGTTCACAAAAAATCAATATACACGTTCAAAATTGCTTTGAAGTCCCATGTCCTTACATTTAACTATACCCATAACCAAGAAGTATGAATAAGATGTTCAAAGCTGTCTGCAACATTAACAACATTGTATGTGATACACTAGTATATGAATTGAAACTATGTTCCCGTCAGACCCTGCTAAGAATGACACAAGGCACATGGCGCACTTTAGGCAATCAAACAGGTTCATAACAACCTGTGGCCTAACAGATATCATATGTCATACATGTATATCCTGGGTTTCCTACGTGTTTACCCAAACGTCTCCTCGTGTCAGACTTTCGTTGACTTTGCTACGTATTTGTTTACAGGTGTGTTTGTGTGTGTGCGTGTGTGTGCACCTCGATGCATGTGTTTGCTTTGTGTGTTCCTGACTGTGTGATTGTATGTATGTGTGCATTGATACGTTAGCTTAGTGTGTGTGTGTGTGTGTGTGTGTGTGTGTGTGTGTGTGTGTGTGTGTGTGTGTGTGTGTGTGTGTGTGTGTGTGTGTGTGTGCGCCCTGGTGCCTGGCTCTAACCCCTGTGGTCCGCTCTCTCAGGTCGCGGGGGTCGCGTGGCGGCTCACGGGGGCACCCTGTCCTCCTTCATCGTGAAGAACATCGCCCTGGACAAGACGGACGACAGCAACCCACGAGAGGCCATCCTCAGACACGCCAAGGAGGCCTCAGAGAACCCCTATTGGGTGGCCCCCGCCTACTCAAAGTAGGGATCCCTTCAATCTGCTAATGCTATCGCTAATGCTAACGCTAATGCTAACGCTGTTGTCTTAGTCCTTTCACTGAGGCTTCATCCATAGTGACTCGGAAGGAGCCCAGATGGGCCCCACCAAAGAAGCAATTAGGGGTCTTTCGCAAGGGTGCTTGCGGGGTACAGACTGCTGACATGATGGATCGAATACTAATGCTAACACTAATGCTATTGCTGTTGTCTTGGTCCTTTAACTGAGGCTTCATTCATGGTGACTTGCAGTGCGGTCAGATAGGTTCCATCTAGGAAGCAGTTAGGGATTGTGCTCAAGGGTGCTAGCGGCGTACAGACTGCTGACAAGGGGGATTGAATGCTAATGCTAAGGCTAATGCTAATGCTGTTGTCTTGGTCATTTAGCTTTAGACTTCATCCATAGTGACTCACAGGGAGCGCCGATAGTTGCCATAGAGGAACATTGAGGGCTCTTGCTCAAGAATACTAGTGGGGTACAGACTGCTGACATGAGGAATCAACCCCAGTACCTTTGCAGCGGTGGTAAAGGTGCAGCTAGGTGGGTTAGTGGTGCAGGAATAAGCATAGAGGGTTAGTCTGGGCGGGTCTGGGGATTTGAACCTCCAGGCCCTTGTGTGCAGGGAATCGAACGCTCAAAACAATGCGACGACCTTCAGTCTGCGTCTCATCTTCAACACCGTCATCGCCTACAGTGGGCGTGCATCTGTTGTGCCGGTCGAGTGCTTGTGTGTTGTCAACTTCGTACCGTACGCGCATTTTGGAAGAGATTCAGTGGCGCATGAAAGCGATGCATCAAAAATCCAAACCTCTGGCGTTTCGAGTGTGAACGCAGCTCCAGAACAGGAGCGCTCCCCGTACAATGGGGCTGCGCCTGTTGCCCGGGGCAACCTCTTTCATCTGCAGGTGTGGCGGCGTCTCGCCATGTACAGACCTGACCCGAAATAAAAAAAGGCACACATTTTTTTCTGAGGTTGATGTATCTGCTACTGTGGAGCTGTTTACACCGAGGATGCCCTGATTCATGATCCCACGAGGCCCTGAACCCAAAAACAATCAGGCGATGTCGATACAGGCCGTTGCCTGGCTTATAGTGCAGCCACCAGCGACCGCAAATATTCAAATCAAAGAGGTTTTTTTCTTTCTTTTTCTCGGTTGAGGTATCTCAACATAAACATATGTTTTCTCTTTGAGGCGGTTTTTGAATTATGTTTTGCCGTGGCTTTAGTTTGTGCTGTTCGGTACTTCTGAGTAGAAAAGGGGAATGACGTTTTTGTGGATCCTTTCGATGAAAAACAATGTTTCTTATTGTGTCTGGCAGAGCGGCGTTTTATGTTCGATAACTCCAAGGACCACCCGTGGACTCCATAAACATATCTTGATAACGATTGCTGTGGTGTAAAACTCCACATGATACAGCATACCATTCTTTACATGTCGCCCCGCCCCAACCACAAACCTCTTATTAGAGAACAATTCAACAAACTATTGTCCATCACTTAAGATGTCCCACCAAGGAAAAGACCACCAACAGGGTCACCACTGTACGGTGATCCCTGGACCTCCCTCTCCATGGAGAACAACCCCCCCTCCCCTGTCTCCGGGTCATTCCCGGATGCAGGAGCCAGGCATTTCATTCTGGGTACCCATGTTCAGCGTTATAAGGACCTGGATGCTCTGGCTCAAGCGGCCTGAAGCCGGTCATTAGCACCACTTAATGGGTCCTGTTGACGCTTTAAATAGCGGCCGCTGGTGGTGTTCAGCGCTTCCCCAGCACGGGGCCCGCTCTCCCTCCCTGTCTGCCCGGGGGGGGGCGGCTACCTTTTTTCTTTTTTTTCTCGCCAACACACACCCATTTCCAATATACACACATGCACACAACCTATATACCGGCACGCACGCACCACCTATCCACACACTCGTACAATGCACAGCTAATCTCACACTCACACCGCCCGCACGCACGCCTATCCAACACACACGCACCCACGCCCTATCACACACACACCACACATACCTTCACACACACAACACACGGCCTTAATTCACACACACACACCACACGCCTATCACACCACAAACCACTCCATTATACCACACACGCACACACACATATACACACGCGCAAAGACGTTTTGTCTGTGCGTTGCATACAATCGTTTATGGATATTCTTAAATGATCAGCGATGGCCCTTCAGGCAGAGCATCGCAGTGCCTGCTTTCCCAGGTCCACCATC
>OLKM01007456.1:0-11783 GCA_900291075.1 Melanogrammus aeglefinus | reverse complement strand
TGGCCACTGGGCGAGTGAGAGGCCTGGCCCTGGGTCATGAGGGCCTTGCCGGTGAGGGCCTGGCCGGGCAGGCCTCTGCTGGGCAGGCCCTTGGCTGGGCAGGGCCTGGGCCGGGCAGTGAGGCCTGGCCCGGGCAAGTGAGGCCTGGCCTGGCAGGAGGGCCCTGGCCTGGCAGTGAGGGCCTGGCTTGAGGGCCCTGGCCTGGGCAGGCCTCTGCTGGCGGGCCTTGGCTGGGAGGGCCTGGCCTGGCAGTGAGGGCTGCCCGTGGGCACGTGAGGGCCTGGCCTGAGGCAGGCGAGGCCTTGGGCTGTGGGGGCCTGGCGCTTGGGCAGGCTCTGCTGGGCAGGCCTTGGCTGGGAGGGCCTGGCCTGCGGCAGGAGCCTGGGCCTGGGCAGGGGGGCCTGGCTCTGGGCAGCGAGCCGGCCTGGCCTGGGCGGCTCTGCTGGCAGCGCCTTGGCTGGGAGGACCTGTGCACTGGGCAGGGAGGGCCTGGGCTGGCGGCTTGCTGGCAGGACCCCTCGTGGACGCACCTACCCCGGGTTAGATCATGAGTGCATGTGGGTGGTCTCGCGTGCTGGGACCTGCCTATTAGTTATTTAATTTTTTTTTTTTTTTCATTTTCTAAAATTTTCCACCTGTTGCTGGTTCAGCAACGAGCACACTCACACATACACACCACACACTGGCCCCAGCAGAGGACCTCCTTGGCCCGTGGGGTGAACTAGATGCAGTGCGTGTTCTGGTGGCTGGGACCTAGCTACTTAAGTTTATGAATTATTTTTTTTTCCATTCTTCTAAATTCCTGTGCTGTTCAGCAAGCGAGCACCTCTCACTAGCCCCAGCAGAGGCCTCCTTGGACCGGGTGGAACTAGATTGCATGTGGGTGGTCTGTTTATTAATTCACCGTTTTTCTTTCTCTCTCTCTCCAGCTCCCATTTTCTAAAGCGGCTCTCGACGACGGTACGATGGCTCCCTCTGGTTGTCGCTGTGGCTGGGCTGCCTATTAGTCTTAATTTAATTTTTTTTCTTCCCATTTCTAAAATTCCCGTGTGCCTGCTTCATCAAGCGAGCACAGTCACACACACACACACACACACTTGGCCAGCACAAGAGCGCCTGCGCGGGTGGAAACTTAGATGCATTTGGGTGTCTGTTTATTTAATTCAGCCTTTTTTCTTTTCTCTCTCCCAGCCCCTTCGCGGATATAGCCGGGAAATCCTAGTCGACGCGTTAACGATAGGCTCCTCTGTGTCGCCCGTGTCGCGTGGCGTGCCGAATTCCATTATTATTACAATTGTTGTTCTGTATTATTACGTGCGAACAACGGAGAGCCATGAGAGCGTAATTCAATCTAACCAGAGCGCGGGATTAAAACTCAACCCGAGGAAGGAAAGGAAAAGCCCGACTGAAGGGAATTTTAGCCAGCGGCCACGCACCACCACCAACACCCCGGGGGAGGAATCACACGGCTCGCCGAGCGGGCCGGACATTACCCGGGGGATAACACCAGGCCGGTGCACACTAACACACACACGCGCGAATGCGTCACGGACCGTAAAATGGTGGCGCGACTTCCGCTCCGCTCCCCTCGCAGCATTAAACGCAAACCAAAGCGCAGCACGGGAACGGGATAAATAAAACGCACCCCAGAGCGAGAAGGGGAGAAGCCGCTTAAAGGGAATTTTAACCAGCGACGGACGACCCCGCCCGGGGGCGGAATCGTGGCCGGCGGGGCGGCGGGTTGATCTTACCCAGTGAATCACGCGGGCTGCACACATAACCACACACACTGCGACATGGTCGTGTCGCCGCGAGCGCGCGCCGCCGCTCCGCTCCGCTCGATGAACGCAAACCAGCGGCACGGGGAACCTGATAGGAGAATGAGGGAATTTAACCCGAGCTAGTGGGAGCCCGGTCGAGGACTCGGTGGACATCATCAAACCCCGGTGGGCCTGACGGAAGAAGAGCGGCGGGGACTGCCCGCCGCGCCGCCGCTTCGATGACCGCAACGAACGGAATTACACGAAGCCGACCATATGAGCAAACGAAAACCCGTTTAAAGGGAACACAAACGAAGGCAGGAGGGGCAGCGAGACGACGGACTGAACTGGATCCGGTCGGGATCGTCGATCGCGCGATTCCGTCGTTGACGCGACCCCGTCGTTGACGCACCGAAGATTGTAGGTCAACTGTGTGTGCGTCGTTGACGAACCGTTTTTCCGGTATAGAAATGTAGGTCCAACTGTGGTGTGTGGGTGGGTGTGGGTCTGTGACCGGTGTGGACCGACGTGGGCACGGGCCCATGATATGATCTTCCCGGAACGCCCGGTTCCCGGGTGGACACAAGCGTGACCGTGGGTCAGGTGCAGGAGCCTGGTAAGTGGTTTGTTTACACATTTGTCCCGTGTGTGTGTGTGTGTGCAGTGTGTGTGTTGTGTGTGTGTTGTGTGTGTGGGTGTGGTGTGGGTGTGGGTGTGTGTGTTGGGTGTGGTGTGTGGTCAGGCGCTGGAGTTGATTATTAGTGTGTTTTCAGCAGTCCATGGAGCACACACTGCCCCCAGGAGAGGCACCCCTTTGTCCGGGCAGACGAAGAGTGGTGCGTGTTGTGTGTGGGTCCAGCTGCTGGGAGTCTATAATTGCTATTATTACTATTATTCAGGTCTTTCAGCCATCAGTCCCAGGGGGAAGACAGCAGACACTGCCCCCAGGAGAGGCACCCTTTGGCCGGGCAGACAAGAGTGTGTGTGGGGGGGGGTCAGCTGCTGGGAGTCTATAATTGCTATTATTACTATTATTCAGGTCTTTCAGCCATCAGTCCCAGGGGGAAGACAGCAGACACTGCCCCCAGGAGAGGCACCCTTTGGCCGGGCAGACAAGAGTGTGTGTGTGTGTGTGTGTGTGTGTGTGTGTGTGTGTGTGTGGTCAGCTGCTGGGAGTCTATAATTATTATTATTATTATTACTACTATTATTCAGGTCTTTCAGCCATCAGTCCCAGGGGGAAGACAGCAGACACTGCCCCCAGGAGAGGCACCCTTTGGCCGGGCAGACAAGAGTGTGCGTGTGTGTGTGTGTGTGTGTGTGTGTGTGTGTGTGGGTCAGCTGCTGGGAGTCTATAATTATTATTATTATTATTATTATTATTATTATACTACTATTATTCAGGTCTTTTCAGCCATCAGTCCCAGGGGGAAGACAGCAGACACCTGCCCCCAGGAGAGGCACCCTTTGGCCGGGCAGACAAGAGTGTGCGTGTGTGTGTGTGTGTGTGTGGGTCAGCTGCTGGGAGTCTATAATTAATTATTATTATTTATTACTACTATATTCAGGTCTTTCAGCCATCAGTCCCAGGGGGAAGACAGGCAGACACTGCCCCCAGGAGAGGCACCCTTTGGCGCGGGCAGACAAGAGTGTGCGTGTGTGCTGTGTGTGTGTGTGGTGTTGAGCTGCTGGGGAGTCTATTATTATTGTTATTATTATTACTACTACTATTATTCAGGTCTTTCAGCCATCAGTCCCAGGGGGAAGACAGCAGACACTGCCCCCAGGAGAGGCAACCCTTTTGGCGGGCAGACAAGAGTGTGCGTGTGTGTGTGTGTGTGTGTGTGGGGGTCAGCTGCTGGGAGTCTATTATTGTTATATTATTACTACTTATTCAGGTCTTTCAGCCATCAGTCCCAGGGGGAAGACAGCAGACACTGCCCCCAGGAGAGGCACTCTTTGGCCAGGCAGACACAAGAGTGTGTGAGTGTGTGTGTGGTGTGCAGCTGCTGGGAGTCTATTATTGCTATTATTACTATTTCTCAGTTCTTTCAGCCATCAGTCCCAGGGGGAAGACAGCAGACACTGCCCCCAGGAGAGGCACTCTTTTGGCCAGGCAGACAAGAGTGTGAGTGTGTGCTCAGCTTCTGGGAGTCTATTATTGTGTATTTCATTTCTTCAGCCATCAGCTCGCAGGGGGAAGACAGTCAGACACTGGCCCCCAGTAGAGGCACCCTTATGGCCGGGCATCAGACGAGTGTGCGCCAGTCCAGGGAGCAAGACGGCAGACACTTCACCCCAGGAGAGGCACTCTTTGGCCGGGCAGACAAGAGTGTGAGTGTGTGTGTGGGTCAGCTTCTTGGAGTCTATTATTGCTATTCATTTCTTTTCAGCCATCAGTCCAGGGGGAAGACAGCAGACACTGCCCCCAGGAGAGGCACTCTTTGGCCGAGGCAGACAAGAGTGTGAGTGTGTGTGTGGTCAGCTTCTGGAGTCTATTATTGCTTATTCATTTCTTTCAGCCATTCAGTTCCAGGGGAGAAGACAGCAGACACTAGCCCCAGGAGAGGCACCCTTTGGCCAGGCAGACAGAGTGTGAGTGTGTGTGTGTGTGTGTGTGTGTAGTGTGTGTGTGTGTGTTGTGTGGTGTGTGTGTGTGTGTGTGTCTGGTGTGCGTGTGTGTGTGTGGGGGGGTCAGCTGCTGGGAGTCCTATAATTGTTATTATTACTATTATTCAGGTCTTTCAGCCATCAGTCCAGGGGGAAGACAAGCAGACACTGCCCCCAGGAGAGGCACTCTTTGGCCGGGCAGACAAAGAGTGTGAGTGTGTGTGTGGGTCAGCTTTCTGGGAGTCTATTAATTGCTATTCATTTCTTTCAGGCCATCAGTCCAGGGGGAAAGACAGCAGACACTAGGCCCCAGGAGAGGCACCCTTTGGCCAGGCAGACAGAGAGTGTGAGAGTGTGTGTGTGTGTGTGTGTGTGTGTGTAGTGTGTGTGTGTGTGTGGTGTGTGTGTCGTGTTGCGTGTGGTGTGTGGGGGGTCAGCTGTCTGGGAGTCTAGTAATGTGCTCTTATTGCTATTGCATCAGGTGTGAGTGTGTGTTTGGCTCAGAGTCTTTCATAGTTTTTTATTCTATTCATTCTTTCAGCCATCGGGTCCAAGGGCAAGCAGCAGACACTCGCCCCAGGAGAGGCACTCTTTGGCCGGGCAGACAAGAGTGTGAGCGTGTGGGTCAGCTTCTGGGAGTCTATTATTGCTATTCATTTCTTTCAGCCATCAGTCCAGGGGGAAAGACAGCAGACACTAGCCCCAGGAGAGGCACCTTTTGGCCAGGCAGACAAGAGTGTGAGTGTGTGTGGTGTGGTGGTGTTGTTGTGTGTGGTGTGTGTCTGGGTGTGTGGTGTGTGGTGTGTGTGTGTGGTGCGTGTGTGTGGGGGTCAGCTGCTGGGAGTCTATAATTGTTATTATTACTATTATTCAGGTCTTTCAGCCAATCAGTCCCAGGGGGAAGACAGCAGACACTGCCCCCAGGAGAGGCACCTCTTTGGCCGGCAGACAGTACGAAGTGGAGTGTTGGTGCGCGTGTGTTGTGTCAGCTTCTGGGAGTCTATTATTGCTATTCTATTTCTTTCAGCCAGCATCAGTCCAGGGGAAAGACAGCAGACACTACTAGCCCCAGGAGAGGCACTCTTTGGCCAGGCAGACAGAGTGTGAGTGTGGTGTGGTGTGTGTTGTGTGTTGTTGTATTGTTGTTGTGTGTGTGTGGTGCTGTGATGTGTGTGTGCGTGTGGTGTGTGGGGGGGTCAGTCAGCTGCTGGGAGTCTATAATTGATTATTATTACTATTATTCAGGTCTTTCAGCCATCAGTCCAGGGGAAGGACAGGCAGACACTGCCCCCAGGAGAGGCCACTCTTTGGCCGGGCAGACAAGAGTGTGGTGAGCGTGTGGGTCAGCTTCTGGGAGTCTATTATTGCTATTCATTTCTTTCAGCCATCAGTCCAGGGGGAAGACAGCAGACACTAGCCCCAGGAGAGGCACCCTTTGGCCAGGCAGACAGAGTGTGAGTGTGTGTGTGTGTGGGTGTGTAGTGTGTTGTGTGGTGTGTGTGTTGTGTGCCGGTGTGGTGTGTGGGGGGAGGTCAGCTGCTGGGAGAGTGTATATTGTTGGTTATTATTACTATTTATTCAGGTCTTTCAGCCATCAGTCCAGGGGGAAGACAGCAGACACTGCCCCCAGGAGAGGCACTCTTTGGCCGGGCAGACAAGAGTGTGAGTGTGTGTGTGGGTCAGCTTCTGGGAGTCTATTATTGCTATTCATTTCTTTCAGCCATCAGTCCAGGGGGAAGACAGCAGACACTAGCCCCAGGAGAGGCACCCTTTGGCCCAGGCAGGAGAGGCAGTGTGTGTGGTCAGGTGTGTGTGTGTTGTGGGTGTGTGTGTGCCTGTGTGTGTGGGGGTCAGCTGCTGGGAGTCTATTAATTGTTATTATTACTATTATTCAGGTCTTTCAGCCATCAGTCCAGGGGGAGAGAGCAGCAGACACTCTGCCCCCAGGAGAGGCACTCTTTGGCCGGGCAGACAAGAGTGTGAGTGTGGTGTGTGGGTCAGCTTCTGGGAGTCTATTATTGCTATTCATTTTCTTTCAGCCATCAGTCCAGGGGGAAAGACAGCAGACACTAGCCCCAGGAGAGGCACTCTTTGGCCAGGCAGACAGAGTGTGATGTGTGTGTGTGTGTGTGTGTGTGTGGGGGGTCAGCTGCTGGGAGTCTATTATTGTTATTATTACTATTATTCAGGTCTTTCAGCCATCAGTCCAGGGGGAAGACAGCAGACACTGCCCCCAGGAGAGGCACTCTTTGGCCGGGCAGAACAAGAGTGTGTGAGTGTGTGTGGGGTCAGCTTGCTGGGAGTCTATTTATTGCTATTCATTTCCTTTCAGCCATCAGTCCAGGGGGAAGGACAGCAGACACTAGCCCCAGGAGAGGCACCTCTTTGGCCGGGCAGACCAGGAGTGTGTAGTGTGTGTGTGGGTCTGGAGCTTCACTGTGGGAGTCTATATTGTTATTATTACTATTATCATTTTCTTTCAGCCATCAGTCCAGGGGGAAGACAGCAGACACTGCCCCCAGGAGAGGCACTCTTTGGCCGGGCCAGACAGAGTGTGAGTGTGGGTGTGTGGGTCCAGCTGCTGGGAGTCTATTATTGCTTATTCATTTCTTTCAGCCATCAGTTCCAGGGGGAAGACAGCAAGACCACTAGCCCCAGGAGAGGCACTCCTTTGGCCGGGCAGACAAGTGTAGTGTGTGTGTGTGTGTGTGTGTGTGTGTGGTATGTGTGTAGTGGTGTTGTGCTGGTGTGGTCATGCTGTCGGCTGGGTGTGAGTGCTGTGTGTGTGTGGTACTCGCTGGGTGTGCCATTGTGTGTGTCTCGTGTGTGTCAGTCTGTCAGGCGTGTAGGTGTAGACAGAGACACTGGTCCAGGAGTAGGCACTCTTCGGCCGGGCAGACAAGAGTGTGAGTGTGTGTGGTCAGCTTCTGGAGTCTATTATTGCCTAGTCATTTCTTTCAGCATCAGTCCAGGGGGAAGACAGCAGACACTAGCCCAGGAGAGGCACTCGTTGGCGGGCAGACAGTTGTGTGAGTGTGTGTGTGTTCTGTGAGTGTTATTGTGTTCTTTCTATGTATGTGTGTGTGTTGTGTGTGTGTGTGTGATGTTGTGTGCGTGTGTGTGTGTGTGTGTGTGTGTGTGTGTGTGTGTTGTGTGTGTGTGTGTGTGTTGTGGTGTGTGTGTGTGTGTGCGTGTGTTGCGGGGGGTCAGCTGCTGGGAGTCTATAATTGGCTATTATTACTATTCTTCAGGTCTTTCAGCCATTCAGTCCCAGGGGAGAACCAGCAGACACTGCCCCCAGGAGAGGCACTCTTTGGCCGGGCAGACAAGAGTGTGAGGCGTGTTGGGTCAGCCTGCTGGGAGTCTCTATTATTGCTATCTTCATTCATCTTTCAGCATCAAGTCCACAGGGTAAGGAGAAGACAGCAGACACTAGCCCCAGGAGAGGCACTCTTTGGCCGGGCAGACAAGAGTTGTGAGTGTGTGGGTTCAGCTTCTGGGAGTCGTCTATTATTGCTATTCATTTCTTTTCAGCCATCAGTCCAGGGGGGAAAGACAGCAGACTACTAGCCCCAGGAGAGGCACCCTTTTGGCCGGGAAGAACCCAGTGTGCGTTGTGGCTTCCGGGGCCAGAGCCGCCCCACTATTTCCCCTCTCTTCCTCTCTGCCTTTCAGGTAGCCTGACCCCTCGGCGAGCTCCTCCGGCGTGGACACGGACACGCACACAGCACGCACGGAGAGAGAGGGAGAAGAGAGAGAGATAGAAGACAGCCCCATGGATGCACACTACCTATTCCTGGGGAGAGAAAATAAAGAACAACTTGGCCCTTGAAAATGGCTCGGACTGCGTCTCCCTCTCTGTTGATTGAACGATGTGAAACGGGGTTTTAAAGCCACCACCGGCAAATGGGTAAAAATGAAATTAAAATGGTTTATAGCAGTCCTCGGGGGAACGGGTCAAGTTAAATAGAAAGCCGAAATAAAATCATCAGAAAACGGTTATAATTAATAGAAAAAGACCCCTACCACCCGCCGAGGAATAGAACGAAGGCAAGGAGATTTAACAGTCGGCTTCACTGTAGAATTACACGGGGGGAAGAAACGCTCTTGAAACACGGGTGAAATTTAAATAAAAATTGTTATAGCAGTCCTCGGGGAACGGGTCAAGTTAAATAGAAAGCCGAAATAAATCATCAGAAAACGGGTTATAATTAATAGAAAAGACCCCTACCACCGCCGAGGAATAGACGAAGGCAAGGAGATTAACAGTCGGCTCACTGTAGAATTACACGGGGGAAGAAACGCTTCTGAAAACGGCGTGAAATCAAATAAAATTGTTATAGCAGTCCTCGGGGAACGGGTCAAGTTAAATAGAAAGCCGAAATAAATCATCAGAAAACGGTTATAATTAATAGAAAAAGACCCCTACCACCGCCGAGAGAATAGACGAAGGCAAGGAGATTAACAGTCGGCTCACTGTAGAATTACACGGGGGGAAGAAAACGCTCTGAAAACGGGTGAAATCAAATAAAATTGTTTATAGCAGTCCTCGGGGAACGGGTCAAGTTAAATAGAAAGCCGAAATAAATCATCAGAAAAACGGTTATAATTAATAGAAAAAGACCCCTACCACCGCCGAGGAATAGACGAAGGCAAGGAGATTAACAGTCGGCTCACTGTAGAATTACACGGGGGGAAGAAACGCTCTGAAAACGGGTGAAATCAAATAAAATTGTTATAGCAGTCCTCGGGGAACGGGTCAAGTTATAATAGAAAGCCGAAATAAATCATCAGAAAACGGTTATAATTAATAGTAGTCCCCCCGAGCAACCAGACCAACGGGTCCACGCGCCCCCTAAGCCGAAACGGGACCTCACACACGGACTAAGTGGTCCAGCAGGTGGCCCCCGGTCTGGTAGTCCCCCCGAGCAACCAGACCAACGGGTCCACGCGCCCCCCTGAAGCCGAAACGGGACCTCACACACGGACTAAGTGGTCCAGCAGGTGGCCCCCGGTCTGGTAGTCCCCCGAGACAGACCAGGGTCACAAGCTCCATGAAAGCCGAAATAAAATCATCAGAAAACGGGTTTATAATTAATAGGAAAAGACCCCTACCACCGCCGAGGAATAGACGAAGACAAGGAGATTAACAGTCCGGCTCACTGTAGAATTACACGGGGGGAAGAAGAACGCTCTGAAAACGGGTGAAATTAAATAAAATTGTTTATAGCAGTCCTCGGGGAACGGGTCAAGTTAAATTAGAAAGCCCGAAATAAATCATCAGAAAACGGTTATAATTAATAGAAAAGACCCCTACCACCGGCCGAGGAATAGACGAAGGCAAGGAGATTAACAGTCGGCTCACTGTATAAATTACACGGGGGGAAGAAACGCTCTGAAAAACGGGTGAAATTAAATAAAATTGTTATAGCAGTCCTCGGGGAACGGGGTCAAGTTAAATAGAAAGCCGAAATAAATCATCAGAAAAACGGTTATAATTAATAGAAAAGACCCCTACCACCGCCGAGAGGAATAGACGAAGACAAGGAGATTAACAGTCGGCTCACTTGTAAAACATGTATTTCCCGCGACCCCTGGATTCCGTGTGTGTTTTTAGAGAGTACCAGGGGGTGGTGCTGCTCGGTGACTCTGTGGTCTGAGGCCGAGGACGGGGGGCCTTTTCGGCCACTGTGGGTCAGCGAGTCGGTGACCGCACGGAGGAATCGAAATCCAAGCGGTTTTTTTCTGTCAGTCGACTTTTTAGAGTACCATGGGTAAACCGGATTTTTTCTGTCAGTCGAGTTTTTAGAGTACCATGGGTCCATTTTAGAGTACCAGGGGTCATTTTTAGAGTACCATGGGTCTGTTTTAGAGTACCAGGGGAACAAATCTATCCCAGTGGTAACGAACACAAGAAATATTACAGTCCGCTCACTGTAATTTTATGGGCTTCGTTAGATGGCATTTTTGATACTGTCTAGAAGGAACGTGATCTTTCCGTATATAAGATAGATGTCCAGGGAGTCACAACCATTAGACCAAGGGGTCCACGCGCCAAGCCGAAACGGGACCTCACACACGGACTAAGTGGTCCAGCAGGTGGCCCCCGGTCTGGTAGTCCCCCCGAGCAACCAGACCAACGGGTCCACGCGCCCCCCTAAGCCGAAACGGGACCTCACACACGGACTAAGTGGTCCAGCAGGTGGCCCCCGGTCTGGTAGTCCCCCCGAGCAACCAGACCAACGGGTCCACGCGCCCCCCTTAGCCGAAACGGGACCTCACACACGGACTAAGTGGTCCAGCAGGTGGCCCCCGGTCTGGTAGTCCCCCCTAGAGCAACCAGACCAACGGGTCCACGCGCCCCCTTAAGCCGAAACGGGACCTCACACACGGACTAAGTGGTCCAGCAGGTGGTCCCCGGTCTGGTAGTCCCCCCGAGCAACCAGACCAACGGGTCCACGCGCCCCCCTTAGCCGAAACGGGACTCCCACACACACGGACTATGTGGTCCAGGCAGGTGGCCCCCGGTCTGGTAGTCCCCCCTCTAGCAACCAGACCAACGGGTCCACGCGCCCCCTCTGAAGCCGAAACGGGACCTCACACACGGACTAAGTGGGTCCAGCAGGTGGCCCCCGGTTCTGGTAGTCCCCCCGAGCAACCAGACCAACGGGTCCACGCGCCCCCTTTAGCCCGAAACGGGGGACCTCACACACGGACTAAGTGGTCCAGCAGGTGGCCCCCGGTCTGGTAGTCCCCCTCTAGCAACCAGACCACGGGTCCACGCGCCCCCTGAAGCCGGAACGGGGGACCTCACACACGCACGACTAAAGTTGGTCCAGCAGGTGGCGCCCCCGGTCTCTGGTTAGTCCCCCCGAGCAACCAGACCAACGGGTCCACGCGCCCCCTTAAGCCGGAAACGGGACCTCACACACGGACTAAGTGTTCCAGCAGGTGGGCCCGCCGGTCTGGTTAGTCCCCCCCCTCAGCAACCAGACCAACGGGGTCCACGCGCGCCCCCTTAAGCCGAAACGGGAACCTCACACACGGACTAAGTGGGTCTCCAGCAGGTGGCCCCGGTCTGGTGTAGTCCCCCCTAGCAACCAGACCAACGGGTCCACGCGCCCCCTTTAAGCCGAAACGGACCTCACACACGGACTTAAGTGGTCCCAGCAGGTGGCCCCCGGCTCTCTGGTAGGCTCACCCCTCCTAGCAACCAGATCCAAACGGTGTCCACGCGCCCCCCTTAGGCCGAAACGGGACCTCACACACGGACTAAGTGGTGTCAGCGCAGGTGGCCCCTCGGGTCTGGTCAGTCCCCTCCGAGCAACCAGACCAACTCGGCGTCCACGCGCCCCCCATAGCACGAACGCGGAGATCTCACACACGGACTAAGGTGGTCCCAGAGTGTGCCCC
>OLKM01007455.1:0-11785 GCA_900291075.1 Melanogrammus aeglefinus | reverse complement strand
GCGTCCTTTGTAGTCCTCTGAGCCCTTTTCCAGTTTAAGCAGAACATAAAGCAGAAAAGCATGGATAATAACATGAAGGCTATTGTCTCCGATAGCTTCTGCAGGCCTCACTTCTCCATAGCTGCACCGCTTGTAATGTGTTGGGTGAGGGGTTATGTGGGCCCCTGGTACTTTCTCTGGCCCTGGCCTGGATCAACACCCTCTACTACTCTTCGGACTCCAAGCGCATGGACATGTTACAACCTCAATGATACAACGGTAGTTAATTGATTTTTGATGTCGGTGAAAAACTCCCGAGTTGGGGTTGAGGACTTCGGCTGGAGGGTGAGGTGTGTAAACCAAAAAAAAAAAAATTAACAACAGTGGACCTTGTGGAACAAAGTACTTTAGAAGTAGATATGAATATATGATGCAACGCAATCCCAATCAAATACACTGGGTATAACTAGATGCTGATTAGAGAGTTTAAACTCCAACTATTTCCACAATAGCCAACAGATCTCTGTTTTATTGCACACTGGGACCGTCATCCAATGCCACATTCCTGTTTGCAAGAAATGCTGACTCCTGCAAACATGCTGCTAGTTCAGAACATGAAATGTTTAGAGGGAGAATCTCTTAGCGTTGTCAGAGTTTAGAGATGTTCTTTCATGCATGGCAGTTTCTATGATTAAGTGTTAGACAAATAGCCCTAACCTGTTCTTAATTACCGTAATACTTCTTCTTTGCAGATCCTATTAAGCACATCATTGTTTTCTATTTGTCCATGTGGTCTTTCTATTTGGATTTTTTTTTTCTGCCGGTAAGAACATGAACTAAATTTTCCCTGTAACTCACATTATTAACCCCGTCATGACATTACGAAAATAAATGTCTTATTGTCTCAATAGCGGTGTGCCTCCGCGCTAACCGTCCCGGGCGTTCGAGTGCCAAAAACCGGGTCAAAAACATCTGCCGCATGGCCGCTGGAGCTGTCCAAGTTCGCCAATCGCATGGGAGACCTGCAGTTCAACGGACCAGATGAGTTACATCGAGGGGTTCTGCAATCCTGCTCACCAGCTTACATCGTGCTCACCTACATCCTGCTGCTCAACATGCTCATGCCGATGAGTGACACCGGGAGAGAGTGTCCCCGGGAGAGCGAGGGGATCTGGAGACTGCAGTAGGACTGGGCTCCAAAGCAAGTCCCGGTGGGAGGAAAAAGTTATTGTTTGTTTTCTCTGTGAACTCTGGAATCACCATGTGAGGTTGTCCAAAGTCTTTGTTGAGTGAAATCGCCCAACCTGCTCTTCATTCTGAATGGAGGACATCAACCTAAAAGGAAGAGCAATTGCAATGTCTATATACAAGTAATAATCACCTAGATGAATGTTGATGGTTGATGGTTGCCTCATGTTGTTTTGAACAACATGATGTTAATGTCACCACCTTAGTGAACTGACCGTAACGCCTTAGCAGTAGCTTCTTACAGTGTCTTGACGTGTTCTTACAGTGAATCCAGATACATACCATTAAGGAGCAGCTTGGGGAAAGGTTAGGGCAACCTACTTGAGGGGTACCTTCAGGTTGACTGCAGAACCAGAAGAATCCGGCTGGGGTCCAAACCCCCTAACCACCATTAGACCAGTCATGGCCCGGGTAGGAGATCCTAACACACAGCCAGTGCGCCCGAGTGTGAAGTGTCTACCCCGCTGTATGTGGTCCCACAGAGGTCTCTGACCATCCTGACCTGGAAAGAAGCACTGCCCCTCTTCTTGAGGGACACGGCTGCATCCGGCATGATGAAGACCTGTGTTGCCACCAGGAAATCTGACATGCTTTCAGGTAGTCCCCACAGCAGTGTTGGAAGGATAACTTTGCAAATGTTTATCCAGTTTACAGAATGGAATACATGCCAATGTAACATTAACGTACCGTCACATCACTCAATTTGAGTATTGTTTTCTGAAATATGGATTACTTCCACTTGAATTGCATTGTGTAGGAATACGGCATCAAATCCTGTTTACTAAATCAGCCTATCTGGTGCGTTCTTTCTGTTCCAACTGCCTGAATGTCTTAGGCCCAAGTCTCCCTGAAGTCACTATATTAATAATTTGCTGTAGAGAACAAAGCTGTTATCCCGCACCCGTCAGGCCACATACAATGGATTGAATGAACGTCTATGGACCCTATTAATTTCTTATTGATAATCAACATGTTATTTGAATTGGATGTTTGAATGTGTCAATGATTAATTTGAGGGGCTTCGAGACCATGAGGATGTTTTAGCGCAAATGACCAGAAAGACATGTAATTGTCATTTTTAGGCAATAATTTATTTAGGTAAACGTAGCATTTTATTGCAATATTTATTAAAATATGAAAATATGAATGTTTAAATTAAAATAATGAGTCAAAATTATATCTGCTATTAATATTTCTTTAGACCGTTTCTGTTCAGGATTTTCATTTTATATTCCTAGAATCGGGGGAAAGCGATTGGCCATGTCTGACTAGATACCACGTCTACATGCTCACTTAGATGTTAGTGATGGCTGAGTTCGAGCACCAGGTGTTGACCAACATGATGTTTGACCAATGCACATTCCTTAGCGAACTTACCGTAACGCCTGAGCAGTAGCTTCTTACAGTGTCTTGAAAGTCTCTTAACGTGTATCCTTCTATTACCTTAAGACAGTTGGGGAAAACGTTCATCGGTCAAGGATACTAGAGAGGTGCTTCAGGTTGACATAGAACCAGAAGGACTGTCTAGAATGAATTCGAACTCCACTCTAACCCACCACTAGACCGTCACGGAGAGGATTGCTGATTCTAGCGTCACTAGCCTTGTACTCGCAGTGTTGCGAAGTGGATGCAACCGCCGGGCTGGTATGTTGGTCCAAACAAGAGCGTATCTGACCATCCTGTTCCTGCGTATCTATTACTGCTCTTGCTCTCGAATGGGTTAGCTTAGCAGATAGCTAACATGTATGGAGGACCACAAGTGTCATGGAAATAGTAATAAAGTAATTCATTATTTGATATTTTCAATGGCAGTGAAAATAGGATTATTATGAAATGTATCACAGTTGCAAATATTAATCCATCAATAAGTAGCTCAAATTAAAATGTATTTCGTCACAAACCACTTAAAACAGTCAATAAGTACATTTTAAAAATCTTTGATGAATTCAACATTAAATGATGCAATTTGTAGAATATGATTTGAAAAATGCAGTTTAAAAAAGAGAAATATACTTAGTGGATTCACAAATTGCAATTAAGAATACAGATATTAATCAGACTTTATGAAAGTGCGATTTGTCATTTCGATTTCCCGGCTGCTGCTTTTCCTTCAGCCGGTCAGGCTATTCGATTGGGTTGAGTTTTAGCTTCTCTTTTGGCCTCTCATTTAAGCCTTTCTGTGACACTTGGGCCTTGCACTGTGAATGCAATGCTTTAGCCATGTAACAAAACTCTTCTGATGGCTATCACCTGCCTATGTCTTATGCAGCCGTATACATGATGTGGGAAGGAGAAGGTGTTTTTTTGCAAGCACTTACATAGGAAACCTAGCATGGAAGAAACACGGAATAACACAATAAAATATGAAAATTATGGAGTTAGAATATGCCAAAACCCACCATCAGCAAAACGGTGTTTCTACTCTACGCGCAACAGGTAATGACGCTGCTCTGATTGGCTCTCTGATATCCAGACTCGGAGAGCTTGTTCAGATGGTTAATTGCTATTGCTTTATCCCATGGCTCTACGCCCCAAGTGTCGAGGAAAGCCTATGTTTATGCTAAATGGTATGACCAAGCAGATGAATTGACCAAATCGTAGTTAACTGATCAAACTTAACTTAACACCTGCGGGACTATGCGAATAGTCAAATTCTCCTACCTTTTTAATGTCTTCTTTTACTTAACCTTTGTATGCAAAATCGTCAATCGTATCGGTTCAAGTAGATCATGATAAGGTGCTTTCTTTCGAACATAAGGAAAAGACACCACTGTTTTAATGAATGAATTCGAACTGCCACTTTTCCTAAATGACGTCACTTGTCGACTGATCGGAGTGTTTGCTGGACCTCTAGCTGTCTCTAGTTTGTGGTATTACAGTTTTATCCGAAGTCATTGGATACTTGCAACAAGCCGCTCTTTCGATCCATGCGTTTAATTGATCAATTATTCTGCTACTTTGCTACTCGAAATCGGTTACACTTAGCAGATAGTCCATAAACATGAAGTTGGTCCCTTGCAATAAAGGCCCAGGACACGTGGAACGGTTTAGGCCTTTGATAAGGTTCCTTGTTTACTTCCAAAACTTGTAAAACTGTAAACACATACAAAAAATGAATTCAGAATCTGCTTGTGGCAAATGTGAATATACACCATATAAAAGCTATGATAAGCTAAGCAATAGCATTAAACAAAAGAGTATCCATTAACATCAAACTTTGTAATCCCGCTAGCTTCAATGCTAATTTTACAATGTAATTAAATGGGAAATGCTACCGCGATTAGCATTGGCGATTTATTAGTGAACCTAATCATTCCGAAATTAAACAAACATAATTGTTAAGCCACAGAAATGATTCCAATGCTTTAAACATTAGTACTTACAGACTAAGACTTTCTCTGAACAACCAAAAAGAGAGGAACTGACATGCTGTGCTCTCTGGAATGTTGCATTAAACTCAATAACTAACTACGGTAACACAGGAGAGCCAAAACACAACTCACTCATGCAATACCATTATCCACCACTAGCCGTCTAGCGCAAAAACAAATTGTGGGGGCAGAACACCTATTGATATCAATCAGGTTATCGCCAACAGTGAGAAACACTTAGGTCGGACTTGGCCCACGGGGATATTTTAGGCCACTTGAATCCCAAATCAAATGGGGAAGAAAAGGGGCTCAACTTATGTGGATGTTGAAATTAACCGTCTTCCTTAAAGGTACAATCCCGGGCGGCTGGATTTACGAGAAGCATCTCGCTGCGGCCTGCGGGAAGGCGGGGCGTGACATCACGCCCCGCCCACATCACGGGCGAGTGCATTCTGGGATTGCGTCAGAACCAAGAAAAAAACGGTTTTTTTCTGGGATTGCGGGAGCGTTAAACTATGTTCCCCGGTCGCGTTTTTTTCGTAGGTGGAAATCCGGAAAAAGTTCTGCCTCAAGCGCTAGGATTGGACAGACAGCCTGTCAGGCAAACTCACACGCTGACTCCTAACCCTAAACATAACCATAAACGTAACCCTCACCCTAACCATAACCCTCATCCTAACCCTAACCATAACCGTAACCCTAATATTCATTCTTCCGGATTCCACCTACGAAAAACACCGGTCACATACAAAGCGGGGAACATAGGGATGACCCCTTCGGATCGGTCTAGCACACAGTCTATATACCTTATTTTTTATCACAGGGGAGTAAGTTGTAACGTTTACGATGGATGGTTTCCATTTGATAACGTGCGAACGAAGCCATAATATTGATAACTCAGAACGACAGCTCACTTCACTCAGTTCAGACAACTCACTCTCAATCAGTGTCATGTCAACAAAATGGCCGCGGCGACCAATCAGATCGCTTGATTTATGCCACCCGTTTTATATAAATTAATATATTTACGTAATTTACCGTCAAGCGATTTAACGATCTATATATATATTATATATTAAAATATTATTTATATATTCGGGCGCAAACAATCCCAGAATGCACTCGCCCGTGATGTGTCCCAGAATGCACTCGCCCGTGATGTGGGCGGGGCGTGATGTCACGCCCCGCCTTCCCGCAGGCCGCAGCGAGACGTACTTGGGATTTACTGGACTAACGATTTATTTTTAGAATTGCACACCCTCCCCTCCATCCAATCAGGAATCACAAAAGCCACGCCCCCCCTGCTCGGTGTGATGTGCTGTGAAAAACTGTAGCTACAATCAAAGAATTGCATACCAGTGCGCATGCGCAGAACAGCGTGCACGTTGACTGACAGACGGGTCATCTAACCAAAGTTGTCTGAAACTAATTTGATTGGTCGGCCAATTTTTAGCCCCTACTCCTTACACAGATTACCAAATTACGTCATTGATATGTCAAATTACTAACGTGATCAATTACTGTCTAATACTTAACCGATATACTCAGATTTTTATATTTTTGCCACAAAACGAGCCGCCCGGGATGGTACCTTTAAATGTGAAGTCGACATTTTATTTTCTTACTGTGTAAATCGTGTGATTAATTAACCGCAATAAATGAACTCATTCATTTCATATTTCTGGAATTGGTATCCATTATTATCAATTGTATTTTCTTCTCTTCTTCCCTCTGCTTTACCGCGTCTCATAGGCCGCGTTCAGACTGCCAGCCAAAATCCGATTTTTAGCCCATCCTGATTGGAACCGGATGACTTTTGAAGTCTGAACAGTCCCAAGTCACATGAAATCCGATTTTTGCGAAAACGGATCGAAACCCACCTCCGGGAGGTGGTTTTCAGATCGCATTTGGACAGATTGCGTCTCAGTCTGAACAGCTCCAAAACACTCAGATTCGGTTTTGACTGTCCGTGACGTCACTCTACGCGACGCCAGACCTGACCCAATGCGCCAACCCACCCGCCTCAGTCCTTGGACAGAGGAAGAAACGAAATGCCTCATTAATCTGTGGGGAGATGGGTCCGTTCAAGCGAAGCCCGAGGGGCATGTATCGGAATAAAGTCGATTTATGAAAGTCTTTCGCGTTCTTTGGATCCATCTTGTTTGTTATTTGTTTTTTCTCGTCGCTATTACATGACGTCACACAATACACGCGCTGGGTGACGCCTCCGCTCCGACGTCGTTGCTACAGCAACCTGTCAGATGGGTCAATAATGTGGCCAGTCTGAACAGAGCCAAATGCGATTTGGGCACTTTGCTAAAAGAGTGTGGACAGTCAGCCCTAAAATCGGATATGAGAAGGAATCAGATTTGAATCAGATTTGCTTTCTTCTTCTTTCGTTGTAACAAATCAGAGGTCCCACTCAGTGTCTCGTAGCCATGCTCTTTGTCTCTGGTCCCACGTCAAAGAGACTGGCTTCCGGGGT
Organism: Melanogrammus aeglefinus; assembly: GCA_900291075.1. NCBI lineage: Eukaryota > Metazoa > Chordata > Actinopteri > Gadiformes > Gadidae > Melanogrammus > Melanogrammus aeglefinus. Next base: position 4,702 of record OLKM01007455.1, on the reverse strand, counting down.
GGTCTGTTATAGGGGGCAGGTGGACATAAAAATGTTCGACAGTCTGTTTCAGGGGCACCACACTCACATGCAGCGCTGTCTGCCAGGCCCCACTTCTTCATTGATGCTTTGTACCGCCCGACACCAGTGCGTAGACGGTTCAGCAGAGTCCATTGCCGGCGTGGAAGATCGTCTCCTGTGGCGCCATCTCCTGGATCCAAGATGAAGTGGTGGATGTTGGTTGGCCCAGTCCTCTCCCACTCCTGCTTCCAAGCTGCCGCAAGCCATTCATCTTTGGACAGGTCTTCAGGGGTCGAACGGAGCAACTCTTGTGCCGCCTTGTTGTAAGGGTGGCGGGACTTGAGTCTGCTCAGAGGAGCTGCTGTCTCTGTGGTGTGGTGGAGGATGTGCCAATCCTGCTTCTGTGCTTTCCTTGCCAGGGCGAGAGTGGCAGCCTCTCGTCGTAGGCCAGCTGGTGCGATTCCTGCAAGGACTGGCAGCAGGACGACATGGGTAGGCTTCAGGCATCCAGTGATTATCTGGAGGGTGTTGTTAATAGCCACATCCACCTTGTCTGTGTGTGGACTTCTGCTCCACACTGGGGCACAGTACTCTGCCGCCGAAAAGACCAGGGCCTGGGTGGACACACCGCAGTGTCTTGCAGTGGCTCCCCAGGTTGTGCCAGCGAGGCGACGGATCAGCGCAACCCTTGACGTCGTCTTTGACCGGACATCTTCGAGATGTTGCTTGAAGGTCAGTGTCCGGTCCAGACGCACGCCAAGGTATTTAGGGGCTTGCTGGGACTCCAGGTGTTTGTGGTCAGCGTATACCTCCAGTTCCCTGTTGGCGTCTCTGTTGCAGAGATGGTATTGTGCTGCTTATAACAGTCTTGCCGGTGCTGAGCTGCAGACGCCACTTTCGTAGGTAGGCTACTAGGACGTCCATGTCTTGGTTGAGACCGTCTTCCAGTGGGTCTTCTCAGCATGATGGCAAGATCGTCTGCGTAGCCGTACTTTCTGGATGCTGTATCTGGTAGATCATAGATGTAAATATTAAACAGCCATCGGAGAAAGGACCGAGCCCTGTGGGACACCGTTCCGTAGTCTTCTTAGCCTGCTTGCGCTGCCATCGCTGGTCTGTAGGACAAAACTGCGGTTTAGACAGCGTCTCCCATGATTGAATTTCACCATATGTCGATCGGTTATTGTCCTCAGCAGCTTCAGGTGGAGTCCGCGGTGCCAGACGGTATCGTACGCGGCGGTCAAGTCCAGGTACACTACCCCAGCTTTCTCATTATCCTGGAAGCTGTCCTCGATGTCTTGAGACAGTAGTGTAACCTGGTCCACTGTGGACCTACGGCGACGGAAACCGGCCTGTTCCTGTGGAAGCTGTGGGTCAATCACTGGCTCAATGCGGCAGTGGATCATTCTTTCCAGGATTTTAAATGGAACACAGAGCAGCGATATGGGTCGGTATGGGGTCTTCCGCAGGTTTATTTGGCTTCGGCAGGGCGATTACAGAAGCACGGCGCCAGGTCTTGGGTAGCTTGCATCTCTGGTAGCAGGATGAGAAGAATGCACAGAGCCAGCTAGATGTTATTGAGCTCTGGTGCAATAACAAACTCTGGGTGGATGTTATCATGACCTGGAGCTTTGCCTGGCTTGAGCTTGCCTCATGGCCTTACTGAGTTCGTCTGCTGTGAATTCTCCTGAGAGGTTGGAATCTGCACTGGCACCCTGGAGAGGGAAGTCACCTCCTGCGTTATCAGACGGGCAACATCTTTGTCTGCGTCTGGGAAGCGACCGTTCTTCAGGAGCTCGGACGCGATGGCATCTGCTGTGACTGGGCAGCTTTGGGGCTTTGTGCATCTGCCTGTTAGCTGGTTGATGGTTTGCCACGCCTTCCGACTAGAGTGGGTAAAGTCAATTGACTCAACAACTTCAGTCCATCTGTCTCTGCGTGTGGTGTCCAGTCTCTGGAGTAGTGCTTCTGCAGTTGCATCCACATCTTCCCTGGAGCTAGCCCTCTGGTGGGCGCTCAGGAGGCGGCTGCACTCCTCGTCCCAGCCAGGGATGTAGTTCCTGTTGTAGCCGCGTGGGATGGTCTTTTTTGCCGCTCCTAGGAAGGACTCTTACAGTAGGCTTCATAGGCGGCGTCCACGTTGGTTGCATCAGGTTCTGGCCAGACTAGCCATCCTTCTTTCTTGTCTCCTGAGCGAATGAACTCCCAGTTGGCCTTTCGAAGTTCCATCTTTGACAGGTTTCCCTGGTACCGGTTGCACCAGTGATGGGACTTTAAATGATGGACGGTCGCGGTGGTGTGAGCGGGGAAACCTGTCGAGGACGCGTCTCTCCGGGTTTCGGGTCATTGCTCCGGCACACAGCGAAGGCCAGGTCCGGGTTGGTAGAGGTGTTCCAGCGTGCATCAGAAGAAGCTTGGCGGCTCCTTAGGGTCGTACAGCAGCAGGGCATCGGTGTTTGGAGGCCCATTCACTCAGCGCCACTCCGTTTGATGTTGTTGTAGTTGTAACCCCAATCTGTGTGTGTTGACAGTTGAAGTCACCTGCGTAGATGGCGGGGGCAGTTATGGACGGGAGTGACGTAGCAGACAGCTCTGATGGTGGGGGCTTGTATACGTTGATGACTGAAGTTTCCTGGATTTTAGTAACCAGCCACTCGATGTTGGAGCCTGGTGGGGATTGGCTAGTGGCTGACCAGGTTAGTTCAGTCCCTCACGAAGGTTGCCACTCCGTGCTGCTTGCTGTGGATGGACCCAGCGAGATGGAAACCTGGCATCTTGAGGATGTTTTATTGTTAGTGCAGTGTGTCTCCTGCAGGAGTACAACCGCTGCCCCATTGGAATCAGCCAGGTGACGTACAATTTCGAGTTTGGCGGTGGTGAGGCCCTCGACGTTGAGTTGGAGCACTGGCAGACCACGGTTTTCGACGGTCGGGATGACCGTGCGTCCTGAGTGGGACGTTCCTCCGTTCCTTGGCATGCCAGCTCTTTGTTTGGTTGGCGACATTCGTTTCACAATCAGATTTGCCTGCAGTCTGAACGCGTCCATATGCGTCTTTGCTAAGAGTCGGTAAACTTCGTCGGTGGCATGTTGCTTTAAATATTGCCGCCATTGCCGCTCCTTTCCTTTTGTAAAGGTTTCTTAGGAGTAACCTATGCTAAAGGAGGGTGAAAGGATGCATCGAGGCTCCTTTCCTAAGCATTTTTAGAATTCGAACCACCTTTCCTCCAAGTACTTCCGGGTCGTCTGTTAGGAAAGGAAATTTCCTATGGAAGAAAGAGAATTCCTAGAGGCCCCTGCCCTTCGCTTTATCCCTAAATTTTTACCTAACATCCTTACGGTCTGGCCCTTGAACTCTGGGACGTCGGACAATTACCGGTAGGTCATTTTGGAAACCTTTGGGAACCTAGGTTGTTATAGAAATAGTTTGAAAATAAATAAAACCATGCTCTGAATGGAGGACATAATAATCAAACGGAAAGTTAGACAGGTTTGGATTGGTTCGCTGAAAATATAAAATTCTAAATTTCTAATTGAATTTCAGACTGAAGAAGCACACGTTATTGTATACATATTTGCATGTGTAAACTTGAGTGAAAACAATAAGCAAGGCTCTTTTAAACCATTTTGATCATCAAATTGTGATTTCTTCCTGATTTCAATATTGATCTGAAACGCATAGGTTGTCTCCTTTTTTTTTCCTTTAACTCACTGCCGACAGTTTTTTTATTTTAATCACATTAGTTTTTTAGCTTGTTTTTAAAGTGAATGGATATTGTTGAATCCACTTTCATTGCATTAACTGATTTTATTCAAGATCTGGCAGTTAGATACATTGATTTCCTATTGATTCTGTTATCAACTGCAAATCACAAATAAACGATTAGATTTAGCCTATAATATCCATCTATTCGACTAGGATAACATTGTGCAATCATACATAGTGAAGTTAACATATAATGGATATGGCCATGAACACAGGCCCAAAATAGCCCTGAAAATCTGGCCAAAAAAAAACTGGGGACAATGACTCTTTTAGGCTTTTATTTTTACTCTAGTCACATCTTCACAATTTATTTTCACAGGCATTACTGAAGACCAGATAACTCATGACCACCCCGCCTCCATAAAACAAGCTATATTTCAAAATAAAAGCGCACACAGGTCTTTCAGGGACCGGGGTGGTTCAAAAAGAAGGGCGCTTGGTCACTTTGGTCAGTGAGCAGACGGCAAACAGTCCTATACAACACGCATTGCAACAGTGTCTAGAAATTGTGGCACACTTTGGGACCGTGTCCCATGACACAGTATCAGTAGTTCAAAGAATTGTGACTTCCTCCCCCAAAAAACAAGAAAATCCAACAGTAATTCACCTTTAGTGCACCTCTTGCCCTCAGGTGTGCAGTACCTAAAGCCTCCAGTCGACTCTCAACACGCACATCCACACTCATCACACAGGCCAGCCCTCTGACCCGCTTGGCCCCTGGCAGCACCCGTCCAACACGGAGGCACTTCATAGGACAGCTGTGGAACATGACTGTGGGGGGGGCCGTTGCAGCAGATCACAGCCACGCTCAGGGAAAGGTTTGATGTCTCTCTGGTCTCAAGTTCACCCCCAACCCCACACCCTTGCAAGGGCAGGTGTCTACAATGACAAATACGCACAGCAACGTACGAACGGAGAATTATCCAACCGACCAGCTA
>OLKM01007454.1:0-11785 GCA_900291075.1 Melanogrammus aeglefinus | reverse complement strand
TAATGAAAAACACAACTTAATTCACAGGACACAATTTGAAGTCCAACTGCTTAAAGGTTTACTGTTCATTTAATTATGACTTTCAGGTAGAAACACTGGAAAGTACAACTTACAGGGAAATATTACCTCTACTTTATTTGCAGTTGAACATTTAAGGGTAATTAGACCATGGGCCAACAGCACAACAACCTTAAGCAGATGGTTCAGGTCGGTGATTTGCGTTCACGAAATATTCCTGTGTTATCTTATCCTGGTCGCATCACCAGCAGAGTGACCAATAATCGTCCCAGTAGTCTAAAATAGCTGGATTAAACCGAAAAAACTGATATTGTGGTACTGATGTTATTTGTTTTTACAGCATTTACCAAGATGGGCGGCGAGCCCAGCAGCACATCGAGAACTCGTGGAAGCAGCTGGAGTCGGTGGGTGATCGTCATGACCCCTGACATGAAACACAATGCTCCTGTTCCCATAGCGCACTGTTGTAACCAGCAGGTGGTTAAAGCTGCTTAGAAACCTTAGGTTTTGAGACTGCAGGTGTCCACACCTTTGCTACTAAAGCTCAGGACACAGTCATGAGCTTTAATTAATTCATAATCTAGCCAGCTGTATTTGTTTACTTGCATTAAGCGTCGTCTAAACAACCTAACACTCGGTTATTAATAACGACAAATGTCAGTGTTTAGTGGTCCGTCCTTTCATTTAATAACGCCTAATGCTACTGCCTTGTGATGTTATAACAAATTCCTGAAGTGTATGTGGTGTGTTAATAATAACTGTGAACCTAACGACTAAGCCCCCCGTCGAACAGCTGTGTTGGTGTTAGAGTAAACGACGTGTTCCGAGCGGGACTGTAAAGAGGCGGAGCGCGCCCAGCAAAAACTTTTGACAGGAATTGATACGGACAACAGCATAAGCAGATGAGAAAAGGTACAGACAGACCAGGCAGACGAGGCAGGTAGAGAGACCAGGCAGACCGACAGAACCCGGAGAGAAGCAGACAGACAAAGACAGACAGACAGACAGACAGACAGACGACAGACAGACAGACAGATTCAGACAGACAAAAGGCAGAAGCAGGCAGACAGACAGGATAGACAAAAGGGCAGCAACAGGCAGACAGGACAGATAGACCACACAGGCCGACAGCGGCAAGAGAGAGAGGCAGACAGATGGCTGTGCAGGCAGCCACTTACAGGGTATACAAACCAGAATCCCTCAGATCGGAAGTTTGGCGGCTGTACCAGAGGAAGGACAAACGTCAGGGCCGCCGGGTTCTGCGACTCGAAGAGAGTACAGCTTCATAAACGTGTTGTGGAAAAATCACAGTCTGCCACATCCACTCTGTTTCCATGAGCATTAAAAAAGAGCTGGACGATGTCACTGGTCCGGGGTTTTGCAAATCCCATTTGGTCGCGATAGGACCCGCTGGCGTCCAACTTTTTCATCCAAATGTTTTTTTTTTCCTCGGCAGAAAACCTAGTTGATGTTAGATAGATAGTTAGCTGAAACAGGTCATCTATCCTGAACAGGATAGATGACATATTGTGGTAAAACCATCAAATCTAATATATATATATATATCTACAGTATATAAGTGTGGGTCAGTGTTTAACCGCGCGATCTGTCTTCTCTCGTTATCTCACAGCGATGTTCCCTCAAGGTAGATTGAAACTTCTACTTTACATAACACATGTTAGAGTGTACAGCGCATACCAGCAGGGTGTCCCTTGAGACCACCAGAGAAAGTGCATTTTTAGTAGCGATAACAATACAGACAAAGAATCATTTCAATTGTATTTTAAGTGCTGTGTGTATTTGTGTGTGTGTGTGTGTGTGTGTGTGTGTGTGTGTGTGTGTGTGTGTGTGTGTGTTGTGTGTGTGTGTGTGGTGTGTGTGGTGTGTGTGTGTGTGTGTGTGTGCGCGCGCACCATGGTTCAGGCCTCGTCAGACAGCTCAGCAGAAGCAGCAGGCGGCTGAGGACTCCAAACAAGACTACACGACAAGCCTGAAGCAGTTTCAACCAGGACCAGCAACAGCACTACCACACACTGGGTACCAGTTATATACCAGGTTATATACTACTGCTAATACCAGTATTACTAGTACAGCACCACCACGACCTCCTGGTACCAGTATATACCAGGTATACTGTAAGATTACTGCTAATACACAATACTACTAGTACAGGCCCTACCACACCCTGGTACCAATCATAGACCAGGATACTATTGTAAGTATCATTACCTTTCACCCACTCTTATATACCAGATATATATGAGTACCACTAGTGGTACAAGCCCTTTAAACCACTGGTAACAGTTTCATACCTGGTAAATCTTTCTAGTACCCACACTACCACACACTGGTACCAGTTATATACCAGGTAAATACTACTACTAGTACAACTTATACACCACTAGCAACACCCCACCCACGCTGAAAATAATATATTTTTGTGTCCGTGTGTGTGCCTGCGCATGTGTTTGTGTGTGTGTATGTGTGTGTTTGTATGTGTTGGTTTGTGAGTGTGCGCATGTGTGTGTGCATGTGTGTGCGTGTGTGTGTGTGCTTGCATGTGTGTGCATGTGTCTGGCGTGTGCAGCGTATCCAAGACATGGAGGAGAGGAGGATAGACCGACTAGGGGAGTCAATGCGCTCGCTTGCGGAGGTGGAGCATAAGGTGTTGCCCATCATCAGCAGATGTCTGGACGGGATGACGCATGCTGCGGAGAGCATCCAGTCCCGGGTGGTGAGTCCAGGCTCCTGCTCCTCTACCCTGACCCAGAAGCGCACACACACACACACACACACACGCCTGCCTGCTTCCAGACCCCACTTTTGAGGGAACAATAACATGGCTACTCCCGGTAGTGAAATGTTTTGGGTTCGAGTATAATGAGGCACTGCTTTTTAAAAAACGTCTAAAAAATCAACAACAGAGAGCGGAGCTGGCCAGAAGCTGTGGGCTGTCCTGTCTCAGGGATCCCGATCCTCCCTGAACCACCAACTGTGTCTATGAGTTTATGATCTACAGGTCATTGGTTTAACACTCCGTCTGTCGGCCTGTGTCTGTGTGTTTGTACCAGGACCGCCAGCAGGTCATTGGTTCTGTGTCTGTCTGCCAGCCAGCCAGCAGGTCATTAGCTCTAACACTGTGTGTGTCTGTGTGACTGTGTGTCAGCCAGCAGGTCATTGGTTCTAACACTGTGACCGTCTGTCTGTGTGTCAGGACAGCCAGCAGGTCATTGGTTCTAACACTGTGTCTGTCTGTCTTTCTGTCTGTCTGTCTGTGTGCCAGGACAGCCATCAGGTCATTAGATCTAACACTGTGTGTGTGTGTGTGTGTGTGTGTGTGTGTGTGTGTGTGTGTGTGTGTGTGTGTGTGTGTGTGTGTGTGTGTGTGTGTGTGTGTGTGTGTGTGTGTGTGTGTGTGTGTGTGTGTGCGTGTGTGTGTGTGTGTGTGTGTGTGTGTGTGTGTGTCAGGGCAGTCAGCAGGTAATTTGTTCAAACACTGTGTCTGTCTGTCTGTTTGTCTGTCCGTCTGTGTGTCAGCCAGCAGGTCATTGGTTCTAACACTGTCTGTCAGTCTGTCTGTGTGTGCATTTACATTTACATTTAGGGCATTTAGCAGACGCTTTTATCCAAAGCGTCTTACAATAAGTACATTTGCCATAAGAAGTGCAACAATAAATCGCTGTCGGTACAGAAAGGATGTTCATAGAACCAAGTGCAAGTAAAACAATCGCTAGGCTAACCAATTCCCCGTATTACAGCAATGATAGCAGCTACTGCAGTTGCTACACATTTAAGTACTATAATACAATACAATACAACACAATAAAATACAGTGTACAATGGTCCCAAAACCGAGAAAAGTTGTGACTTTGCTGAACGACCTTTGCTAGCTTTTAGCGATGGCGGTATCAGACGTCCAGCTGAGGTAGTTGAGCGGAGGGATTGAGCTGGGGTGTGAGGCTTTAGCAATACTTGGAGGTAAGCAGGGGCAGTTCCATCGACTGCCTTGTATGCCAGTACCATCATCTTAAATTTGATGCGAGCTACTACAGGGAGCCAGTGGAGGTCCCGGAAGAGAGGGGTCACATGGGAGAACTTCGGTAGGTTGAACACAAGGCACGCTGCCGCATTCTGGATGCGCTGCAAAGGTTTAATCACAGAGGCTGGAAGTCCAGCCAGGAGTGAGTTGCAGTAGTCGAGGCGGGAGATGGCCAGTGATTGGACTAAAAGCTGAGCTGCTTCCCTTGTGAGGAAGGGCCGGATTCTGCGGATGTTGTAAAGTGCAAATCTGCAGGATCGGGCCACCGCAGTGATGTTTGAGGTGCAGTATAACTGATTGTCCAATACCACACCGAGGTTTTCACTGTATCCCCAAGGGCATACAGTGATGTTCTCAACGGTGACCAGTAAGTCCATGTGTGGGCAATCTTTCTCTGGGATTAGGAGGAGCTCGGTTTTGTTGAGGTTAAACCTTAGGTGATGGGCAGTTGTCCAGGTCCTGACGTCCGCCAGACATTCCGATATGCGTGTTGCAATCAGGGCTTTATCAGATGAAGGGAAAGAGAGAAATAGCTGAGTATCGTCAGCATAGCAGCTGTGTGATGCAATTACAGAGCCCAGAGATCTGGTATAGAGGGAGAACAGAAGAGGCCCCAGTACAGAGCCTTGAGGGACACCAGTTTAAAGCATTTAAGGTTTGGTCAAGGAGCCATTCTATGTCACTTGAAAGGTGCGGTTCATCAGGTAGGATGTGAACCAGAAAAGAGCAGTTTCAGCAATGCCAAGTTCGGCAAGAGTGGCAAGGAGGATCTGGTGGTACACCGTGTCAAATGCTGCGGACAGGTTGAGGAGAATGAGAACCGATGAGAGGGACGAGGCTTTGGCAGCCTCGTCCCTGTGCCAGGAGAGCCAGCAGGTCATCGGTTCTAACACTGTTTCTGTCCGTCTGTCTGTGTGTCCCAGGACAGCCAGCAGGTCATTGGTTCTAACACTGTGTCTGTCAGTCTGTCTGTGTGTGCCAGGAGAGCCAGCAGGTCATCGGTTCTAACACTGTGTCTGTCTGTCTGTCTATGTGTCCCAGGACGGCCAGCAAGTAATTGGTTCTAACACTGTGTCTGTCCGTCTGTCTGTGTGTCCCAGGACAGCCAGCAGGTGGTAGAGGTGTTCAAGACGGGGTTCGAGCCTCCGGGAGACGTGGAGTTTGAGGACCACAGCGCCCCCATGAGGCGAAGCATCTCCGAGTCCAGTTACCTTGACAACCGAGCCGAGCAGAGACACACAAGGCGCAACAGCCGAGGAAGACTCTGGCCCTTCATCCGCAAGAACAAGGTAGAGGCGGGAGAAACGTCAAGTGATGATGGATGGATCCTGGATGGATCATGAGTCTCCGTTGACTGTCGCTGCTGTTGACCTGTCCTCTCCCTCTCTCTGTTTTCTCTTAACTTGCCCTCTGTCTTCTTCGCTCTTGTTCCTCCTTTTCCACACCCACTTTGTTTTTTCCACTCTCTGCTCTCTGTCCTTCTTTTCGCTCTTGTTCCTCCTTTTCCACACCCACTTTGTTTTTTCCACTCTCTGGCTCTCACTCGGTCGCACTCCCTCTCTTTCTCACTCTTGCGCTCTTGCTCTCTCTTTCTTTCTCTCTCTCTCTCGCTCTAACTACCTACCTACGTCTCTCTCTCGCTCTCCCTCTCTCTCTCTCTCTCTCTCTCTCTCTCTCTCTCTCTCTCTCTCTCTCTCTCTCTCTCTCTCTCTCTCTCTCTCTCTCTCTCTCTCTCTCTCTCTCTCTCTCTCTCTCTCTCTCTCTCTCTCTCTCTCTCTCGTCTCGCCCCTTTCTTCCTGTAACACACACCCCTCTTCCCTTCAGCTGATGAGCCTTCTCTCCTCCCCACATCAGCCACCACCTCCTCCACCCACCTCCCCATCCCCAGGGGGCGAAACCAGCAGCCCACAGTCCCCGCCTCCTTCTGCCCGGGAACCAATCACACAGCGACTCAACGACCTTATGAGCTCCGGCTCCAGAACCCGAAAACAGTGTCTTCGCAGCCTGAAGAGAGGGGTGAGCGTCTCGGTGTTCAGTGTTTACGCACGCTCTCTCCCTTCACATCGTGCCCGTGTGAGATGGCATGGCAAAGAACAATGTTTCCTCAGTCCATACAGCCAGTTGTTTACCTCCTAATCCTTGTGGGGATGCTGCCATTAGAAGTATTTCATATCGACACGATAATATGACAAAATGTTCTCTCAACTTGCCCTTCTCGTAGCAGATCACAAACAGACAAAAGAAAACATAGCGTTAAATATCCACACAATAAGACAGTAAACCTTCAAATTTAAAACACTTGCAAATTAATGAAAGAGGCTCAACACAATATGCATAAAAATATTTTTTTTCCTGATTTTAACTTTTTTCAACTTTCCTTTCATGCCTACAGCTGTCACTCAAACTGGTAAGTAGGGATTTTCCTGTCTGGTATTTTTATTGTTATATAAGACAGTGCCTCTGTCAATTTTTCTCTGCGATTAATAAAATACATATATCTTTGTGCGTTTGTGTGTGTGTTTTCGTGTTGTTTATCTGAAGGGCTCTGGCTCAGAAGACTTCAGTCACCTCCCTGCAGAACAGAGGCGTAAGAAACTCCAGAACAGGATCAGCAGCATCGGTGTGGAGGTCCAGAGAGAGAGAGAACAGAGGTACCTGAGAGATGCATCCCCCTGCCCACCCCTCCGGATGGTTAACAGAAATGCATCATTTACTTCTAGTTTTTTTAAGTGTTATCAAGGCGTGAAAAAACATCACTTTTTGAAGCATCACAAATTGATGTTCCATGAAATCAAATGCAATCTTACATAAAGGGAAACTTCACCCATTAGCATTAAGCTTTGTATCGTTAGAAACCCAGTCATAATTTTCCCCCGAGACGGGAGAAATGCGTATCTACCTCTTAACATTTCCTGCTTTAAATGACGCAAAATTATGATTATTGTGTCATCTAAAGCAGGAAGTTTAAGAGGGGGGTGCTCTAAAAAACCACAAGCACTCCTCGTTTTCAAACCCGGCTTGGGGGTGGGACCCACTGACGCTACAGACCTATTACAGATCAGTGCCAGTGGGTGGGACTTAAGGGGGTACGGTATGAACGGTATAGAGAGTACACCGGTGTGAATTTGCGCTACAGTATGGATTTTGACGTTATCGTCGGACCAGTGTGACCGGTAGATCACACGAGCGCTAAAGAAGCAATGATGTTGTACCAGAGATGCAGTCGTTTATTCATAATGTCATCCGGTGCACACATCTTTTGGCTGTGTTCTAGAATATATTCTAGAACACTCCGGGAGCTCCGACAGGAGACTGGGAGCTCTATATCTAAATGATATAATATAATATATAGACATCTATAATAATATTATGCATAATCTCACGGCCAAAAGCTGTGTGCGCCTCCAGGGGGCCTCCGCGAGGCACCACCGCCCCTTGCGGTGGCGGTGCCTCGCGGCAGCGGGCAGCAGACGGCGGGCAGAGGGCAGAGGGGCTCCGGCGGAAGACAATCGCAGGCAACAATCCCTTTCTCCTCCATGTCATGGTTCAGTCTTCTTCAGATTGATGTGGAAGTGGAAGAACCAGAGACATCGGAGAACCCAAAGCAGTCATTTGAGATGATATTATGAATAAACGACTGCGTCGGGTTCTCCGACGTCTCTGGTCCTTCCACATCAATCTGAAGTAGCAGTTCAATCTGGACTTCAGAGAGTCAAAGCCAACGTTTCTTTCCCCAATTCCTTCTATATGGCCGAGAATCAATACACAGGTCTTATTTTGCAATCCCGCACCCGCCCGAGAATTACATTCCGCAGCCGACCAGACCCGCTATAAATTGATACCGATGCCCGACCCGCACCTGAAGGAAAATTAGACGCATTAGATGGAACACCGGAGAATAACACTATGTGGTGATTGGCGTGGTGCTTTAGATTGCTGCGCAAAAAAAGCACATCATCCACTGTAGATGGTTTTAGTTGACTCCTCTGCTCCTGAATAACATATCCAGCACCGGAGAAGTCGGGTGCGGTCACCCCGACTTCCGACCTTGTGAAGGACTCCGAGATAACCCCCACTACGAGTCTTTACATGTTGTTGTGGAAGTACCAGAGAGGTCCAAGAACCCAACGTAGTCTTTCATTCAAAATATCATCCGGAGGCGCACACAGCTTTTGGCCGTGATATTATATACTATATTATAGATACCTATATACGATATAATATTACATTATTTAGATATAGAACTCCGGGAGAAAGGGAGTGCAAATGGCAACAATCACTTCTCCTCCATGCTGCTGTTCACGCTGGACTGCAGGGAGTGAAAGCTGAGTCACTCACTGATTGAACGCTGATTGGCATTGTGGAAGTTGTCGTCTTCAATCCGCAAGCGCCAAAAAGTCACTGTCTGCCTTTTCTCGGTCAAGGAGGCACAACAATTTAAATTTATGTTACTATTCTACTATAAATATATGACCCACTTTCAATACAGATTCGTGTCTCTGCTGGTGAAATTCTCCTTTAATCTCAGTCTATCTAATTCCTTCAAGACAAATGAATGGGTGGACTGTGGAGCCTATTATCCCTCTTGGCTACGTACTAGGCAATGAGTGACCACCTAACGTGCACCAGTTACTCAAGTTATGGCGAAGGGGTAGCTTGAATGGAGGCGTGGATACAAACCACACCCTACAATCAGTTTATTAGATGACTTTTAACATTTTCCTGAAAGGACATTTGATAGATGTGACATGTTTCGGTTTTTGATGTTTTAGATCCTGCCCTTTTACAGTTTTTTTCAATTCATTGAACACTATAGACACATGCTTAGACCAAAGTAACACAAATCAAAGTTTTTGTTTCTATACCTTAAACACATGTAACAATTCCTTAAACAAAAGCGCTGCTTTGCACTTTAGTTGCTATTCTGCAACACACTTGCTCCTTTCTGCAACACACTTGCTCTCACACTACACACATTTCAAACATAAGACACTTAGTTCAAAAATGACATCTCATGTAATTATTGGAAAACACATCTATCTACAAATACTAAACACATTGGGTAATGAAAATACTTATAATACACACCATCAAAACACTTACTTACAAAACTGAACACTTATCAGCCAGCTACAAAAAGGCCAAAGGGCAATTGTGCACGTCCCGGGGGCAGCGCGGGGGAGATATATCATTGTGTGCCGCCATTAGCCCTCGAGGGTAACTGCACCATCATGCAAAAATACTATAGGTCCCTGCAATGCCCAACATATCATCACACTTCTAGATGCACTTCATGATGCAGCTGAACAGGACAGATCAGAGCAGCCCAGGTTTGTTGTTGTCTGGCTGTCCGGAACTGGTACGCCAAACATAAAAAATTTAAAGTCGTATGCTCGCCATTTCTACACCCTATAAACCTTTTTCGGCTTGAGGATGTAGTGTATATGAACGCCAACCACATGCCCACAATGCCTCTTCTGCAGGCAATGGAACAGGCCTACAGAGACATTGAGGTAAAGTCAATCCATGGATGGATTCGGCACACGATTCGAGGACCCATAAGGCCACCCACGCACAATTGCCGTGTTTTTCTGTGTTTACTGAATGACAAGTACAGTTGTGTATTTTTTGGTAAATGTTTGTTTATATTTTTTAGCTTAAAACTGAATTATTGAACTTTAATACTGTATTGCAAGTGTACAGTATCAGAATAGATTCTTGGTTGTTGTTGAAAACGTGCCCTTGTGGAACTGAATAAAGAACAGTGAACATGAAAGACTGCAGTGTTTTATATAAAGTAGACAGGGTGTTGCATGCTTTTTTCTTTTTTTTTTTTATTTTTTTAATCTGAAAGTGTATTCATGTGATGCAAGGTCATATTTGTCATCAGGTGCCATTTTTACAAGGAATGTTAGGGGTTTCGATAGCGAGTTTTCAATTGGACATAGAGGTGAATGGTTATTTCCCGTGTTATCTTATTGCTTGTGTGTTGAGTTTTGACACAATGAGCCAATTTTGCAACAATATGTTCAAGCAACTGAAAAAGCTGTAATCCACTTCTCAACCCCATTCATTTAAACAGCGCTTACCGAGCCCTGTGTTTTGGTTTGTGCGTGGTTTCAGAGATGCTTGGCCTAAGCTGCGGGAGAAGGTGTACCAGAGGACCCTGAGAGGGGCGACGGCCAGCAGCCTGGACTCCCAGATCGAGTGAGCATATGTCAGAGGCTGGACCGAGCTGCAGGAAGGAGCTGCACAGACATCAGGTCTGGACAGGACCTGTAGATATTAGCACAACTTCAGGCATCTACTTTTACTGAATGTCTGTTTTCATGGGTTTGTGTGTGTGTGTGTGTGTGTGTGTGTGTGTGTGTGTGTGTGTGTGTGTGTGTGTGTGTGTGTGTGTGTGTGTGTGTGTGTGTGTGTGTGTGTTGGGGTGTTTGTGAGTGGGGGTTATTTATGTGTGTGTGTGTGTGTGTGTGTGTGTGTGTGTGTGTGTTGTGTGTGGTGTGTGTGTGTGTGTGTGTGTGGTGTGGTTGTGTGTGTTGTGTGTGTGCCTCACAGGGTTGGTGCAGGAGACGAGAGCAGGCTGTAGTCATTGGCGGCAGGCGTCAAGTGGAGGTTGTGGGTTGAGTCCCAGGCCACAACAGCCAGGCGAGCAGCCTGGGTCACCTGGAGAACCTCACACCACCAGGCGTCCTTCAGCCCAGAGAGAGGCATGTCCCCTCACAGCTATCTGTTCACCGTTCTTTTGATGTCTGGCTAGCTTTCTAACACCATTTCACTAGCTCTACAATAGCAGTACTGACTGTATGAACACCAGCTGTCCGATTTCACTCAGCTGTCCAGCCTTTGTAAACAAAAATGGCTGTAATATTAAATGAAAAAGTTAGGGAATTTGTCGATCCATGCGTTTTTGATATATTGCGGATGATTTCCGCAGGACTCTGTGTTGAATATATTTTGAGCTTCGAGCTCCGGAAATATTGTCCCTGTCTGTCTGCATCATGTCGATCCATCCGTGTTGTGTTGGTGTTGCGTTGTGTTTTTAGTCCCGACGGTAGCTACACAAGGACAAACACCGCGGAGCTCCATTTGAAGTCTCGCAGTTCAGAGTTTGACGATGACTTTGTTTGAGCCCTTGCCCAGTATAGGCACCTGCAGGCCTCTACCTCCTTCCAAGGTACTCTCTGTCACAGATGCCAGACCCCCACACCCCCCCCCAGCAGGCTGCTGCTCCCCTAACTCTGCTGCGGATGCTAGCTTTGGATTGCACTCCAACCTTCCAGAAGAAGGGTCTCTCTTTCTGTGTTACCCTCAGTACTTTCTGATATTTAAGGGCCTTTTTCCTTTATTGTCATTTTCTCAGTTTCCTTGAGAATGTCACGTTCGGATTTTAATAGGACTGTAGGGGTTAAGGAGGTGTCGTATATATTAATAATAGTTAGTCTGTGAGTTGATTAAAGGCTGATACGAATCGAATCGACTCGGTAGAATCCAAGGACAACGTCAACCACCGACACTCTACCATTCTGGACGTGTTTGTGGACGCAGTCAGAACGAGGGCCCATCCCATGGTGGAGGTGTGAGCTGCTGTCGGTGGTGGAGGGGACAAGGGGGACGGTGGACCCGGGTGAGGCGACACGGACCAGACGGGAGGGATATTTTCCCACCTCCTACATTAAAGTCTTCCTGATAGCAAGCTAAGTGCCATGACGTTAATCTAATGAC
>OLKM01007453.1:0-11789 GCA_900291075.1 Melanogrammus aeglefinus | reverse complement strand
GTACCTTTTTTCGGATGTCCCCCATGGTTGAGAATTTCAAAAAGTCAGTTCTATATATGAGCACAAAGAGGATTCTAAAAGTTTCCTCCAACCAGATAGAAATCACTGTTTAGAAAAGAAGACCAAATCTCGAAAAGATACATACTGCTCCTGCTTACTTGAAGGCTGCCTCTGCCATGAACTACTCAACAACTTTATTGAGTATGTCCTGTCTGTTGAGTAAACTGCTGTATTATATTTAGATATGGGAACATACTGAATAAGACGCTTTTTGGTTGGGAAACTCGAGTATTGTATTCAATGGATCCACGGCACACTCGAAATTTCCCCTATAATACTAGTCTCCCGTTTGAAAAGCAGTGCCTAGGGCCATTCTTCTGCAGCAAGCTTTTAACAAAGGGTTAAAGAAGATAATGAGCATTAGTCAGCTCTTGATGCCAACTGGTTACAAGAGGTTGTGATTTTTGAAGCGTAATCTGAATTACCTTTTTTTTTTGATACGGTACAGAATGCATGCTGATAAAAAGTGCAACTCTTAACAGCTTCATGCAATTGCTGTGCTTGGAACGTGAAATAATTTCCGCAATTTTAGCAAAAAGAGATATGCAAATTCCAGCTCTCCAAGATGCGCATGTCCGTTTATTGGTAAATCTTCACGAAGAGATGTATAAGTTGATAAGTACTAATGTTGTCGGGAGCCATGAGAACTCGACATAATAGACTAATTCCGTGGATGGCGGTAATGCTGCTAACATAAATGACTACGGCTTTGCATCTGGACCGATTATGGACTGTCATTGGCGTAGTCGTCCTATCAGCCTGAAAGCATTGAGGTTACACCTTGTTTTTACAATGTCCACTTTAAAATCTTTTAATGGATAGAGTGGTTTTGCTTCTGTTTTTTTATGTACTTCAAACAGTAACGCAATAAAACATCGTGTTGTGTCTCGATACGAACATCAACGCTCAATAGCATTACTCCATCATTGCCACCGTTGTCGTGACATCACACGTTTCAAGCAATGAAGGGATTCATGGTGTGTGTTAGAGATGCTTGACAGGTCTGATGCGTGATGCAGATATACATATAGAATAATATTCTTGTGGCGAAGCATGTCACTGGCATGTACCAACAAAATCGAACAATTGAAAGATACCACATCACAGATTTTCAGCACAGGTTTGAATAGGATAAATCTGCTGACGTGACTATGAGAGCGATTCCGGCATAAGTTCTTGCCAAACACCAGGCAATGCGAAATGGCACGATGAAGGTGTTCTGTGTCCGAGAAATCGGCGCCACGGTAGTTCTAGACTGAACGCGTGTAGATGTCATTCAGGAAGTAGAGTCTCACCGCATGAATTGTCCACTTCCGTCTTGCAACGTTTGCATGGGCACACGATAATGTTCTGTGGAGAAAAAGCAAGGGGAAAAGAACGTCAACTTATACAGGTTAGTCACATGTGTAAAATTCGGAAACCAAAAAGTGCACCAATGTGTGAAAGATTGACGTAAACATTTGTTAATATATGGCTGTTGAAAAAAATTAGATTTTTTGGCCCGCTTCCATCTCAAATTGTCAATTTTAACTATATACTGTGTCAACGCAGTCCGAAATATCTCTTAATATTTATTTATTGTTGCATACTCTCTTCTCCTGACCACAAATTAAACATTGTATTACATTGGGGTTAGGTGGCGGCTGTACAGCTCCCAGCAACACTACTCTCCTTCTTCTACTACACGTGCTTAACAACCAACGAAAAAGAGTGAAAAGACGCTGTGATGGAGGCGCCGTTTAAAAAACTAGTTCTTGATTTTTAGTTAAATTCAACTATAATGCATATATGAGAAATAAAAAATGTTAAATGGTGTTGTGGCCGGCTGAAATGGTCCTCAGCGGCCGTAGTGCCGGACGTAATCCCAACCCCTGCATTAAGAGAGGACACAGACGACTTCCGCTCTGTACATTGCACCGCTTCTGTTACTCGTGGAGGTACTGGTTGTTTGATGTGACACTGTTTCTTGTGCTGAAGTAGTCACTGCATGTACACAAATGACATTAAAGATAACCACATTCACAGATTTTTCGACAGTTTGATTAGGATGGAAATCTGCTTAAGTGACTTGACGAGTCATGCAATGTTTTTAAAACACAAAAGGGCAATGAGAATATGCATGACCTGGGTGTCTGTGTCCAAAATGGCCATGAGCTAACCTGTAAGTTGCTTCAGAAGTAGAATCCGTGATGTATGTCACGTGGTCTTGCATGCTGTTTGGATGCCAGATGAATGTCTGTTGGAGAAGAGGAATGGCGGAATGAGTCACTTATACAAAGGTTTATCCACATGTGTTAAATTGAAACCAAAGATGTGCAACAATGTGTGCCAACGATTGTGCGTACATTTTGTTAGTTTGGCTGTTGAAAAATTATATTTTTGGCCGGCTGTCCTGCTCAAATTGTTAATATTTTTAACTAAAATTATGTGTCAGCAGTCGAATATCTCTCTTAATTATTTATTTATTGTTGCTTTCTTCTCCTGACCACAATATTAACATTGTTATTACATTGGGGTTAGGGTGGCGCTGTTCAGCTCCCAGCACTACTACTTCTTCTTCTTCTTACTATACAGCGGTGCTTAACAACCAACGCAACTAGAGTTGAGAAGACGCTGTGATGGAGCGCGTTTCAAAAAACTATTTCTTGATTTTTATAAATTCATATACTATAAGTGCATATTAAATATAAATGTTAATGTATGTTGTGCTTGGTGCCGCGGCCTGGGGCGAAATGTGTCTCCGCGGCCCGGAGGCCGGCCGTTCCCACACCCTGGCATTATTAAGAGAGGACACAGCAACTCGCCGCTCTGTAAAACCCAACCTTTTCTGTATCACTGGTTGAGAGGACTGTGGATTCTACTGTTTCTGAAAACTATTTGTATGCTTACTGGCTACTTTGCTTTGAACGTTTCCTCTAACTCAACTGTCCGCTCGTTCTGAGTGAGTCGAATGGTGGTCGGAGCGCTCAGGGTGACGTTTTGTGCGAGTGTATGTTGATCTGTGTGTGTGGTGAACGCACCAACGCGCAAAGTTCAAAATATTTAAACTTTCAACGCTCCAACGCGTGACGCTTACCTATAGGTGCGCACTGCCACGTTCAGTCAACGGACGTGGAATGGCGTTGACTGACGGATGGGGGGTACGTCTTTGCAGAGTGCATTGCGTCAGACATCACCATCGCTTCGCGCGTCCATTTGTTTAAGTTCAACTTATTGCGCCGCTCTCCCGCTTTGCCCAGTATCGAGCCCGATTCGCGTCCACATGCTTAAATTTGCATACGCGATCTGATTGGATGCACGGATCCCGTCGCTGCCGAAATAGTTGAACATTTTTCAACTTTCTGACGTGTGGTCGAACGCTCCAACTGAACGGACGGATCCACTATGCATTGGTGATCTTTTGTGGCTCATTGTGGGATCCACTGACGGAGGTAGTGGAGGCATGGGCTTTACGCCCCGTGGCCCACTACCTGTCAGTTGTCCGTTTGCCATTGACTTTCGAATGGGGACGACGCGCTATGCATTGTGGATCCGTCCGTTCAGTTTGGAGCGTTCGCCACGATTCAGAAAGTTTGACAAACTGTTCATTTTTTTTGTTCAGCGATGATCCGTCATCCAATCAGATGCGTATTGCAAATTTAAGCACTGTGACTTTGACTCGGGATTCGATACTGGAACAGCGGTTGAGCGCGGGAAGTTAATTTAAAAAATGGAGCAGGAGCGATTTGATTGGCTGACGGATGCCTCTGCAAAGATACTTCCCCATCGTCAGCAGCCCACTGCACCGTCAGTCAACGTTGTGGCAAAGATGTTTTTTTTTTTGCTTAAACGAATGTATTCCACTTCCGTGGATGGTAATTGGATGCATTGGAACGTTTGCATTGAAATAGAACTCATATTGTTTTTAGCGTCCAATGCTTTTGAGCTAACACGTTCACTTTTGCATACAATGATTTTTTTGCTAACGAATATGTTCCACTTCATGTTTTCTAATGATATTAAACATTTGTATGTGCGTCTGCATGAAATTACTGAAATATCACATTTCTTGGTGCGTATGGTCAATGCTCTTTGGTGACGAATCACTTTTGTTGAACAATTTTTTTTTTTTGCTAAAAACGAATGTATTCCACTTCCAAATGGGTGGATAATTGGCATAAAAAACTATTTGGTATGCTTAGTAACACGTTTGCATTGAAATTAACAGAAATATCAACAGTTCTTGTTTTTTATGCGTCCATAATGCTTTTCAGAGCGATAGATCACTTTTTGACACAAACTTTTTTTTTTTTTTTTTGGCTCAAAACAATGTGATTCCACTTCCATAATGGTGTGAAATGGCATAGATAACCATTTGGTGACGTTAGTAACAGTGTTTGCATTTAAATTATCAGAAATATTCATCATTTCTTGTTTTTATATGCGTCCAACATGCTTTTCAGAGCGATTGAATCACTTTTTGACCAAACTGTGTTATTTTTTTTTGTTCAAAATGATGATGTAATTCCACTTCCAAATGCTGGAAAATGGCATAAAAATAACAAATTTGGTATGCTTAGGAACACGTTTGGATTGTAATTACCAGAAAATATCAACATTTCTTGTTTTTATGCGTCCAAAATGCTTTTCAGAGCGCAATAGAATCACTTTTGACAAACAATGTTTTTTTTTTTGCTCAAAAACGAATGTATCTCCTACTTCCAAATGGTGGAGAATGGCATATAATCAACAAATTTGGTGGTTAGTTAACACGTTTTGCATTGAAATTAACAGAAATATCACATTTCTTGTTTTTATGCGTCCAATATGTGCTTTTCAGAGCGACAGAATCGCTTTTTGACAACAATGATGTTTTTTTTTGCTAAAAACGAATGTATTAGTCCACTTCCATATGGTGGAAGAATGGCATAGAAAACGATTTGGTATGGTTAGTAACACGTTTGCATTGAAATTAACAGAAAATATCACATTTCTTGTTTTTATGCGTCCAAAATGCTTTTCAGAGCGATAGAATCACTTTTTGACCATACCAATGTTTTTATGCCTATGCACCATTTGGAAGTGGATATACATTCGTTTTGGTAGGAAATGGCATAAACAACAATTTTGGTATGCTTAGGAACACGTTTGCATTGAAATGATCAGAAATATCTAACATTTCTTGTTTTTATGCGTCCAAACATGCTTTTCAGAGCGAGTCAGAATCACTTTTGACAAACACAATGATTTTTTTTTTTTGCTAAAAACGAATGTATTCCACTTCCATATGGTGGAAGAATGGGCATAGAAAACAATTTCGGTATGGTTAGCAGACACGTTTGCATTGAAATTAACAGAATATACGGACATTTCTTGTTTTTATGCGTCCAAAATGCTTTTCAGGAGCGATAGAATCAATTTTTGACAACACATTTTGTTTTTCTTTTTTGCTCAAAACGAATGTAGTCCTAGTCCACTTCAATTGGTGGAGAATGGCATAATAACCATTTTGGTGGGGTATTAGTAACACGTTTGCATTGAAATTATCAGAAATATCTACATTTCTTGTTTTTATGCTGTCCGAACATGCTTTTCAGAGCGGCAGAATGCGCTTTTTGACAAACAATGATTTTTTTTTTTGCTTCTAAAAAACGAATGTATTCCACTTCCATGGTGGAAATGGCATAGAAAACATTTTAGTATGGTTAGGAACACGTTTGCATTGAAATTGACCAGAAATATCAACATTTCTTGTTTTTTATGCGTCCAAAATGCTTTTCAGAGCGATTCAATCACATTTTTGACAAACAATGGGTTTTTTTTTGCTAAAAACGAATGTATTTCCACTTCCAAATGGTGGAAAATGGCATATGAAACAATTTGGTATGCTTAGGAAGACGTTTGCATTGAAATGACCAGAAATATCAACATTTCTTGTTTTTATGCGTCCAAAATGCTTTTCAGGAGCGACTAGAATCACTTTTGACAAGCAATGTTTTTTTGTTTTTTTGCTAAAAACGAATGTATTCCACTTCCAAATGGTGTAGAATGGCATAATAACCATTTGGTATGAGTATAGGTAACCCGTTTCTATTGAATATAACAGAAATATCAACATTTCTTGTTTTTATGCGTCCAAGTTGCTTTTCAGAGCGATAGAATCACTTTTTGACCAACAATGATTTTTTTTTTGCTAAAAATCGAATGTATTCCACTTCCATATGGTGGAGAATGGCATAGAAAACAATTTAGTATGGTTAGGAACACGTTTGCATTGAAATTAACAGAAATACAACATTTCTTGTTTTTATGCGTCCATAATGCTTTTCAGAGCGATAGATCACTTTTTGACAAACATTTTTTTTTTTTTTTTTGCTCAAAACGAATGTAGTCCACTTCCAAAAACAGTGGACTACATGTCAAGTGGTTCCACGCAACTGTGTTAAGTAACAGCTAAGGTTCTTTATTTTTTAATATGTACTAAATGAAATACAATAAATGATACACAAGTGAATGGAGTATATTCAACTTAACTAGATTAGTTCATTTTTAGGGATTATTTTTACATTGAACCTACTTAATACTGTTGTGTATAACTTTAATAAATTCAACATAAGTGAATTGAGTAAATTCAATTAAATAATATTAGTTAATTATTATGGATTATTCTTACATTGAACCTACTAAATAATGTTATGTTCAACTCATTTAAGTTAAGTAGATAAGAAAAGAACACCATTTATGATAAGTTAAATTTTAAGTAAGATAGTTGCATGGAACCACACTTGACATAACATTCTTAAGTAAACTCACACTTAACACAACATTCTTAAATAGAACTCAGTAACTGAGTTGAATTTGTCCTAGTGAAATGGCTGGCTCTGTTAAATAGAAAAATAATGTTAAAATGGGAATCAAACCTTATCAATGAATGCCTTTATTTAACATCAAATAGCATTTTCTGAAGAGTTATCTAGTCGCATAAATTGCAAGCAACTTAACAGAATGTAGTTTAACAGTTGCAATACATAAAACCTCAATTCCCTTGTATAGCCTCCTTGCTCGTGTGGTGGGGTAAAACCACGATCTAATTCTTAACTAACTAGAGAATAAAAGTAACTGAGGAGTCCGGGTTGAGTATGACAAAAAAGACTTTATCGTTTAAAAAAAGCAACAACAAACGCGCGAATGGTTTGCAAAGCATTGACGGTCAATCGATTGAGGTCTCCTCTTTATCCATATGCTTAGAGCAGTCCCTCCTTTGGGGTTTCCGCCCACAATACGTCATGATCCCTCTGATGAAGTGGCCCAGCAATACTAATCTAAAACACCAGGCCTGAGGTCAACACACATTGACCCCGTGGTCTCCGGTCTCACAAGGAGGGAGTTCCTAACTTGTGTGACCCCAGACTCCCTGGCGCCGTGCCAAGCCCTTGAACCAGAGGACGTTCCAGATGTTTTCTACCATTAGATAATTTAGGCCTAAGTAATAATCATGGTTTAACATAGAATTATAATCAATAATTTTTCTACCAACATATCCCCCCCTTTATTGGGATCCTTATCACAATAAAAACATAGTAATTGTTCGGTCCCCTCCCACTTAAACTACTAATAAAAACTACCTAAGTCCCTGACCTAGATTTCAGTATTTACATTTTGATCATTCATTAAAAACCTTCTAACGTGGTGCAGGGGTTTCAACCTGCGCAAGGCAAAAAAGATCTATCAAATGTAATGCATCATCTTAACAGTCTGATCCCTGCAATTCGGTCTTATGGGACCAATACAACCTTTTAAAATCATAACAACACAATATACCATATATTCAACATACAAGGTATATCAAATGTCTAACTAAAATTTCTACTAAGCATAACATTAACATAGCATTTTCAGCATGCATTTGAAAATGAACATTACAAAAAATATGTTGACAGAAAAATATATGAAACTCAAAAAACAACATGTCAAAGAGTAAAAAATAATAGTAATAGTAAAATAATAATTAGTAAAAATAATAGTAAGTAAGTTAATAGTAAAATAATACAAAAAAATGTAAGATTGTCTGCTTAGCCTTGCATAGATCCAGATAACGCTGATTATCTTTATGTACCAGTTATGCTGTTGTTGTGTTGGGGGTTTGGGGCATTGTGGTTGCTGTTTCCTGTCTGCAACCATCAGGGCCCTGGAACCCATTAGTCCATTATCCATTTGTTTATGGCTGTCTGTGGAAGCTGTAGCTCACATGGAGAGGTCACCAGCTTGACCCAAGACCTCCTTAACAATGGTTGATGTCTACATTCCCGGTCTCCCTCTCTGGTTTTCACTCTAATCTAACTCCCCATAGAGCTTCCCTCTCCCAATCATCAGACTCATCTATACCGGTCACCATGAGGGCCATCTCCTTGGAAAGTCTGGACGCTATTATAGATCTGACTATGGGAATACAACAACAAAAAACCAATCCTACCACTGTTAGTACTATTGACAGCACTATGCCTATCTTTGGTCAGCACCATTTCCCACATACCCCAAACCTTGCGTCCAGCCATCCAAACATTCCCTGATTCATGGCCCGAATTTCTCTTTTAACTCCTGTCTTAAACGCTTTAGGTTAGTCATTGCGAGTGTGAACGAGCCATTCTGGAGCAGTATTGTTTGGGATAAAGGTACAACACATTTCACCTATAAGAGAGCACAAACCCCTCCTTTTTCCGCTAAGAGCCAATCTAAGAGCAGGCCTGTCTGTTTTGCCAAGCCACAGCGCTTGTAGCCGACAGCTGTTCGCCTAAAGCGGATAATGCATCATCCGTGTAGTTGATGAACCTTTGTTGATTATAGAAGAAAATGTTAATTAATCCATTCCGCATTTTTAGCAATTCCGATTGCTGGCAGTAGTGCCTCAAATCCAGCTGATATTTCACTCCGTGCCTTGAATTTATCAGGTATACCTCTGGGTTGTCCTATTTTATCAATCTTTATATCTTCGTCCGGTGTGTATGCTCTCTTCCGCCTGTTTAGGTTGTTATTGTCTAAGTTACCAGCAACATCATTTATTGATGGTAATATCGCAATTTCTGTAACCACTTGAATTTTTGCGCATCTGCCTCTCCACTTTGCAGCAAGTATGGGACGAAAAATGTTATTACCACAAAGCCAAAATTGATCTGCCACCACTCTGTCCTGGCTCGCGAATGCTCCGTCTCTCCACAACATGCCCATGTAATTTTCTCTAGACTTCTGCTGATCGCCTGGTAAAAGCTGAACATTTTTAATCGCAGTTGGCATATACGACAATCGCTTCCCGTTGATATCAAATTGGGTGACATCCCAAATTATGTTACATTGTTCCTCTGGTATACTACCGACATCGCTGGCATCCTTATTTGCTTCATTGTTTTGATAACATTCTAACCCCTCTTCAATATGGAAATTCGTTTGCATTGGCCGTGTTACCTCCCCTATTTCCTTTGATAAAGTTATGTCGAACTCTCGGCATCTCTTCATAATTACATTCCATGGTTCTCCGTTATATTTATCGTCAAGAAATTTGGTATGCTGACTCGATCCTAACAACAGAAAACATTTCATCGAACATATAACGTACTTTTTCTGATATGGAATACCTTCTGTCCGTGATTTATTTAAACCGACCTCTAGATCATACTCCTGCTGTGTCCGTTCTGTTAAGCAAAATTCAAAATCATATTTGGTATTTACGACATACATTTGCTTCCTGACGGTTTTTCTGATAATGCGTCTATGCTTTTCTGTGCAGTAAACTCACTTTTGACCACTTTAATTGTCTTTTGCCTTGTCTGTAAACGAATGTAGCTGTATTTCCATGATCTAATGATGTCTACTGTGGATTGCAACTTATGTTATGTCTGTCAAGAGTGGTTCCCGACTGTGTCGTCACTGTAACAGTAAGGTTCTTTTTTTTTAATATTGTCTATTGAATCATAAAGATACAAGTGAATGGGTATATTCAAATTATAGTTTAGTTCATTTTTAGGGATTATTTTTACATTGTACCTACTTTATACTGTTGTGTTCCTTTATAATTCAATACGTGCATTGAGTAAATTCAATTAATATTAGTTAATTATTATGGTTTTCTTCATTGAACTACTAAATAATGGCATGGTTTCAATCATTTAGTTAGTAGATGCAGCACATTATTGATAAGTTATTTAAGTAGATAGTTGCTGGAACCACACTTGACATAACATTCTAGTTATACATTCACAACTTTTAATAGACTCAGTAATGGTTTATTTGTCTGGTGATGGCTTGGCTTGTTAATAGAAAATATGTTAAATGGGAATCAAACCTTATCATGAATGCCTTTTATTTACATCAAGCATTTTGAGAGCTTTCTGTCGCTAATTGCAAGGCAATTAACGAATGTGAATTTCAGTTTGCAATACATAACCTTCCTTCCTTGTATAGGCCTCTTGTCGCGCAAAAACTTGCTCATTTAGGTTGTTCGGTATTTTTGAACTGGGCCTTTATTTTCTGTCATGGGGTGCCTTAATTCCTATTGGTAATTTTGGTGAAGGTCGGCGTGTTTTGAAGCTGTTCAGCATCGAGTCGAGGTATATTCATATGACGGGAGTAGCTGGGCAGACAATAACAGCTCTAATTAGTCTTAGGTCTTTATTACCAATGCTTTGATGAATGAATGAATGAAGCGTGCTACCGCCCCGTTTGTCAGAGCTGCTTGTGGTTGCGTTGCCGTCGTTTGAGGTTTTTAACCCGGGTCCTGGGATGACGTCATCGACGGGGGGCGCTCGAGCAGCTGATCCAGGTGACCGGATCAATTAATAACAACCGGGCAGCTTCTTGAGCTCACTCTGAGGCTCGGCGGGTAGCACGCGGTTCTTCTCATTGAGGCTGTATTGTCTTTTGCCGGCTTACTCCCGTCTATGGATACGCTGTTCAGCATCGATTGATGGCTTGAACAGGTCAAAATACCGTTAGTAGTTTAGGCACACATGACAGATAGGCCAGTTCAAAGTTACCGAACTATCTTTAAGTGCAGACGTAACATTAAAGGGTTTACAGAATTCCTTTATGTTTACTGGATTTTCAAAGTAATTTGTTTTGCCTAACATTTTTCAAAGACACGGAGTAAAGTGCATGAAAGTGAGTTGCATTATATATATTTGCCAGAATGTTATTACATTTCTTCGTGGATTAAATAGTTTGTTTTTGCTAAACATTTCTCAAAAACAGACGGGTAAGTGCATGAACAGCTTGAAGTGGGCATATTGCATAGATGCATTTCTCAGAAATCACTTAGCTTTCGTCCACTTAAGACATCATTTAGACTATCTTAATATATTTACTAATAAAGGCAATTTTACAGTGAACTTTGACGGCACAGGTGCGGGACAGTTGACAACAGGGTCACAATTCTGTCAAGCAACTTGACAGAGCATAGAACAGTCATAGACCACTTTCTTCCCTGCTGGCTCAACCCTACCTATTATGAAGTTTTCTTCAGTCCTGGACCTTGTTTTGAAGGCGTGGGTATCATCCATCAGGACTTTTTGAATTCACTGTACTTGAGATAGGCGGGGTAGTCAAATTCAGATTGTAGATGAGCCCCAACAGCGAGACGGCACAGGCGAGATCTCAATGTCTTGAGCTGAGACACCCTAACATGATCCCTACATCTTCCGGTGGTCGGAGGCATCTGACCTCATTTTTGATGACGTAGTCCAGGGCTGTATATTCCGTTG
>OLKM01007452.1:0-11793 GCA_900291075.1 Melanogrammus aeglefinus | reverse complement strand
TGCGATCAGAAGAGGAAGTGCTGACTGTCCTTGCAAGTTGAACTAATATAGTATGGCTAAATTGACTAACACTTTGAAGTGGACCCACTTCAAAGTAATCTAACTCTTCTATTTCAGAAGCGCACCATTATTATCAGATGCAGCAGATAGCTCCTAGTTTCAACATTTCAAAAGGCGAGAAATGATCAACACGGAACTGGGCCAAACGGCAGCTGAACTTAGTGATTCGACGTTGGGTGATTTTTGTATGCCGAAGCTTCAGATACACCAAAGTCTGCAGCATAATAATCACAGTAAAACATCAAATGGTGTAAAGGACTTGCAGGAGTGGGACCAGTATCTGACCTGTTGAGCTATGACTCCCCTCTTGACAGCAGCATGATTCTCATTCAAGGCCATCCAGTCCTTGGCCTGTAACATCTGACACCACAGCCCCAGGTATCTGGATGATTGACCACATGTCTGATGCCTGAATAAAAGAGGAGAAAAATTATCTGATGTACTTATCTTTGAATGCTAATAGAATGCAGGTGGAGTTCTCTTTTCTACTAGCCTATTTTACCAAGCATTTGTCCTGTTCCTCGCCTCGTTAATATGTTAAACATGGATGTGCAGCAGGGCTTGGAATGTGTGGCCATTATGATATTTGTAATTCACAAGCAACAATTCTGATTGAATGTAGATTACTGTACCGTCCTGGTCTTGCTTCCCAGGACAGCAGGCCCTCACGGCCTCCTGCAGCTCCCCTCCTGGACACACAACACACGCCTATTCATGCCTCATATGGAGAATGATATATTTAAGTTTATGCATCATCAACGATCACATATTTCGGCCTGTACCTTGACAGTAGCATTTTAAAGCTGTCGGAAGTTAGCATTAGCTCGAACATAATGCTGTCGCTGCTGAGAGCCGTCTGAAGGAGCAGACGGCCAAGGGCGTAGGATTTTTACAATCCCAACCGGTCAACCTTATCCGAGTTAGTCTTCGATTATAAAACAAGCACAATGCTAGAACGCATGTGTTGACGGAACAACCTGGCGCCAGCATGACTCTAGCTCCTAGCCCATTCCTCTCGCACTCAGGATCCGAGGTCCACTGTGGTAGCTGTAGTCCACTCCCATCTTCACCATCTTCCCGTCCGAATCTCTCTGCTCTCTCGCTCGTTCATCGGTCGCTGTTGCCATATGGTCATTGAAATAACGCTTAGAACGCTATCAACTCTGCTACGAACAACAGATCCGTTACATCGTGCTTGTCACAGACGAGAGCGGCCAGGATTGGGCCAACCAGCGAGCTGTGAGGAGCTGTCCGCGGCGCTGTAGGACCAGAACCTCACATGCTGAGGTTTCGAGGTCAGTGGTCACTACTAGTCGGAAGAAACATTCGGCAATGGCCAGAAACATTTCGCAGGGCTGGACATAGAGATTCATTCAGTCTACGTCACTCTAACCTTTCATCCCGCTCATTTCGTTTGCAGAAAGGACGAGGAGCGGACAGAGCTGCAATAAGTCTATGTTGTCGGTTGTTGCAGCACCTTTTAATAAGGTGATTATCCATTATTCTAACTCTTGCTTGCAACATAAAATAATCAAAAACTTTATAATTGTGCTTTTTCTTTTGCTGCTTACTCATTAATTTATATATCATGCGTTTACAATAAGTTTTCACATAAATAGGTACGGACCGTACTACGACTTGGCAACGGATGTGATAGTCCGCTGATATATAAAGCCAACGTGAGCTAACGTTATGGATTGATATTTATAACTCCGAAATTCGGGTCCCTGCTAAACACCGTACTCAGAGGCCTATACCAGCAGTTTCATATAGGTTTGAGGCGCGCCCCTGGAGCGCCAAAAGAAGCAAAGGGCAAGCAGCAACAGGTGAGCAAAAATAAAAAATACACATCTGTATGCAGCTCCATGAGCGTCGCTAGCATGAAAACATTCGGGCTGTAAGCCAGAGTAGTTAGAGCCTTCTAAACGCTGTTCGGGGGTTTTCTCCTCGAGAAATTTGAAATCGGAGCTGTACCTATGACATTTCAATGTTAACATAGTTTGAGACGTAAAAAAAGAAACAATATGTCATTGTCAACCATAACTTGTTTTCCCAACAAAACCTTTAAATCATGAGAGAGAGAGATGAGAAGAGTGAGAGATTTAGAATGAGGAGAGAGAGAGAGCAAGCTGTGCAGAAGATGGAGAGAGAGAGTGAGAAGATAGTTGACGACGAAGGTATTAAACTCTTTTTACCTATTCGAACATATTGGAAACCGTCATTCCTAATGTATACGCCTCGTTTTTGAGAAGTCTGACTAACGACCTCGACCAAGGGTCTTCGTTTTCGGAACAGAACCTCCGAATCAGTGTCATGTCGATCTAATGGGAATCTTTCGGAACATTTAAACTCCAGGCCCCAGGTCATGGAAGAGGCCACGCCACCCATAGGCGGTTGATAGTGCACGGTGGACTCTTCGACACCAGATTTCGTCGATTTAGCTTCGTTTCGATGGACGCATTTTTTAAAAAGAAAGCCATCCAGTTGATTATTTGGATTATCAGGCGGGTCTCTGAATCATGCCATGAAACGCTACGTTCCGTAATTGCATGGGCTTATTTTCAAATTATATCCGCTGTGGTGATATTTGATTTAATCATTTATCGCGCTTCAGTTGTAGAATTGACCGCCGTCAGAAAACAAAGGACTTAACTTATATGACGTCTCTGGTATTACTCCTCAAGTAGTCCGGTAACTTTTCAAACACAGCGTCTTCGGTTGCTAAGCGACGTCAACGTCTTTGGCGGACTATTTCTCTGCTGATCAACACTACGAATGCTGGTAACAAATAAATTGTAAAAGGGCACCATGTGAAGTAGGGATGCACCGATACCGATACTGGCATCGGGTATCGGGTCGATACTGTTGTAATATACTTGTACTCGTACTCAGGGTCAGTGATGTTTATTAGAGTGGCTTGGCCTATACACCTATACGCTTGGAGTGTGGTTCTGAATTAAGTTGGTGCCGTTACACTTATTTAAGCAATTCTCCTTTTTTTTTTCCATAACAACATGCCTCTGCAGTGTATATATCATTTTTGGTGTTGAAAAGGCAGTTTATGTGTTATGCGCTTTGTTTTGCATAACGACGTTTGGAAACACCTCGGTATCGGCTCGGGATATACCCCACAGACAAAGAAAAGTGTTGTCAATTTCAACACTTATCTTTTGATCTATAAATTTTTTTAACGATTCAATTAGGCTATGAACTGTAAAGGGCGTAGGCTATGCAATTGAAACGAGGTAACTTACTGAGCATCCAACCCCGTTCTGACATACACCAGAGATGCGACAGCGATCTTTGAGCGATGACGAGGCAATGATTGTTTATAATGTGTACTTTTCAATGAGCCTGTTCTGACGTGCTGCTGCGAGCGACGTCGCGCACTCCAGCTGATGTCGCTCAACCCTGAATTTATCGCTCGCGTTGTCTCTATTGTAGGGACATTTGCGGCGGTTGTCCCGCCCCTAAACACTTCTTATTGGTTATAAGTAACACGCTGCTTCCTGTTGAATGTGTTTACATCCTCGATGATATCGATTATGCGGCTTGGCCTTTTGACCTACCCACTTCAAAATACTTCTGATTAACTCAGCTAACTGCCCCACACATAACACAAAGCTTCTTTTTTCCAAAAACACACCCTTTGATTTTATAACATTTTTTTAATGTTAAAAAAGGCTATGAATCTATTATGCGGCTTGGCCTTTTGACCTACCCACAAAGCTTCTTTTTTCCAAAAACACACCCTTTGATTTTATAACATTTTTTTTGTCACGGTCTCTCCCACCGGATCCTAGCTGCCGCTAGTTTTCTCGGTTTGTCTTGTCTGTCTGTCATGTTCTGTTTCATGTACGGGGGCGTGGCCTGCTGAACTCCCCAACCCAGCCACGGTGATCACCCGCACCTGACCATCATCACCAATCACGCCCACCTGTATGTCTTCCCCAGTCATTCAACCTTTCGTCGCCAGATCGTCAACTACACTTACCTAGCTAAGTTATCCTCCGACCTCTCTAGCCCTTTCCTAGTATTCTCGTTGTTCTCGTTCACCACCCGACTCTCCTCTCCTGCAGGAATACCAGTTCCTCCGAACCGTCGAGGGTGACTACCTGTCCGGCAATCCACCCGACCAACCATCTCCGGATCGCCACAGACATTCTCCTCTGCTCTGTGTAGCAATAAACTGGTTAATTGCTACCAACCTCTTCCTGTCGTCATTTGTGCCGTGCGTTTGGGTTCACCCCGTCTTGCCCCGTAACAGTACGATCTGGCCAAAAGATGGACCCAGCCGACACAAATGACGCAGCCGATTCCTTGGCCGCTCGCTTAGCGAATTTAACCCAGGAGGTACGCCGCCAAGGCGGCCTCGGGGTAGAACATTCCCGGAACCTGAGGGAGGCTTCCGCAAGCCTAGCCCGATTTGCTACGGCATTGTCGTCCCTCGAGTCCCGGCTGGCATTCTTGACCCCTCCCTCTGGTCCGGTCCGCGGATCCCCCGCTACGGTCCCTATCGTTCGTCGGGGAGCCCTACGTCCCCACGCCGGCGCGGCACCATATGGGGGCGATCCTGGAGCCTGTCATGGGTTCCTTCTCCAGGTGGGAGGAGTTTTCCAGCAGCAGCCACTCACCTACGCCACCGAGACCTCCCGCATCGCCTACCTCGTCGCCTGCCTTCGAGGGGTGGCGCTTTACCTGGGCTTCGGCTGAGATGGACCGGGGGGTCCCGAGGCCTCGAACTATTTGAGCCTTTACTACGGCGCTGCGACGGACGTTCGATCATCCAGTTCGGGGGCCGAGAGGCTGCCCAGAGACTTTTGGATTTACGCCAGGCGGCAGTCGCAGCGTGGCGGAGCTGGTGATTGACTTCCGTATCTACGCAGCAGAGAGCGGCTGGCGTGACGACGCTCTGAGAGACGTTTTTTCAGCGCTCCCTGGCTGATCATCTACGGATGAGATCGCGTTGCGGGACGAGCCGTCCGACTTGGAGGCACTCATTACTCTCGCCATGCAATTGGACAACCGCATTCGGGGAGCGAAGGAGGGAGAGTGTCGTCCGGACCCCGTCATCGTTTCCTTCCCAGCACACGGACAGTGAGACCTCCGCTGCGGATTACCGAGGCCTTTTCGTGAGGCCTCCGAGCTCTCTCGCGAGCCAGAGGCCCATGCAGCTGGGGCGCGTCCACCTAACCATGGAGGAACGCGACCAGCGCGGACGGACGGGCGCTTGCATGTATTTGTGGGAGGACGGGCATTATCCTCCTTCACTGTCCCCCGGCGCCCGGGAAACGGTTCCCGGCTCGGTCGTAATGGGAGTTTATCGATCGAGTTGTGTCCCTAACTATTCTAACTCCCGTACTCTGCTGAAGGCCACTCTGTCTTGGCAGAACCGCTTCCTTTGCCCCTCTCCGGCCCTCGTCGATTCCGGAGCAGACGAGGAGTTTTTTGGACCCGAAGGGTGGCTCGACAGCTGGGAGTAGACCTCATCCCACTCGACGTGCCTATGGAGGTGAGTGCGCTCAACGGATTGCACCTGGACAGAATTGAGCACAAGACCGCTCCCATGTCCTTGCTGCTCTCCGGTAACCATCAGGAAAAGATTTCCTTTCACCTCATTGACTCACCCCAGACTCCTGTGGTCCTGGGCCATCCCTGGCTTCGTCTCCATAACCCCAGTTTGGAGTGGGTTTCTGGTAGGATCACTGCTTGGAGTACCCATTGCCTATTGAACTGTTTACGCTCCGCCTCAGCACCTACGGCAGTCTCCCCACCGACGGTTCCGGAGTCCCCGGACCTCACGTTGGTGCCCCTGGACTATCATGATTTAGGATCTGTATTCAGTAAACAACACGCACATCTCTGCCACCACATCGCCCTTATGATTTGTGCCATGATTTACTTCCTGGTTCCCCCTCTCCCCTAGCAGCCGCCTGTTTAACCTCTCACTTCCAGAACGAGAGGCGCATGGAGGGGTATATCCGGGACTCTCTTGCCGCAGGGGATTATTCGGCCCTCATTCTTCACGCAGGTAGGAGCAGGGTTTTTTTTTGTTTCCAAAGAAGGATAAGTCCCTTCGCCCCTGCATTGATTATAGGGGACTCAACGACATTACGATTAAGAAACAAGTCTCGTTGCCCCTCATAGACTCTGCCTTTGTACCCCTGCGGGGTGCTACAGTTTTTACCAAGCTGGACCTCCGTAACGCCTACCACTTGGTCCGCATCCGAGAAGGGGACGAGTGGAAGACAGGCTTCACTACTCCATTAGGTCATTTCGAGTACCTGGTGATGCCTTTTGGTCTTACAAATGCCCCTGCAGTATTTTCAGGGCCGCTGGTCAATGACGGTATTGAGAGGACATGGCTCCATCAGTTTGTGTTCGTTGTACATGTACTGATGAGTATCCTGATTTTCTCCCGGTCCCTCGCAGAACACAAGCTGCATGTCCGTCAAGTGCTGCAGCGCCTCTTGGGAGAATCGTCTATTTGTTCAAGGCGGAGAAATGCGAATTCCATGCGCCATCGGTTGACCTTCCTGGGATTCGTTATCTCGGCAGGGGAGGCTGGAGATGGATCCAGGAAAGGTAGCTGCTGTAGCTGATTGGCCTACTCCCACCAATCGCAAGCAGCTCCAACGCTTTCTGGGGTTTGCAAACTTCTACAGAAGGTTCATTAGGAACTTCAGCCGGCATCGTCGGCGCCCCTCACAGCGCTGACCTCCGTCAAGGTGACACTTCAGATGGGACCTCGGAGGCCGCGCGGCGGCCCTCGAGGTGTTGAAGCGACGCTTCGTCTCCGCTCCGGTTCTCACGCAGCCCGATGGCAAGCTGCAATTCGTGGTGGAGGTCGACGCATCGGACACTGGGGTTGGAGCTTGTACTGTCCCAACGCTCAGCTCTCGACGGTAAGCTTCACCCTTGTGCTTTCTCTTCTCCGAGGGCTTATCTCCCCCAGAGGCGGAACTACGACGTGTGGGAATCGGGAGCTCCTCGCCGTCAAAGCTCGCGCTCGAGGAGTGGCGTCACTGGCTGGAGGGGGCGGAACTGCCGTTCGTCGTGTGGGACGGACCACAGGAATCTGAGTTATATCCAGTTCTGCAAAACGTCTCAACTCCCGCCAGGCAAGGTGGGCCGCTATTTTTTTGGTCGGCTTTAAATTCTCCCTTTCCTATCGCCCGGGTTTCCCGCAACACCAAGCCGGACGCATTGTCCCGTTTGCACTCCGTGGACGGGGAGTGTTCTGTTTTGGACTCCATTCTACCACCCACTTGTGTGGTGGGCTCAGTGGTCTGGAGGATTGAGTCCTTGGTTACCCAGGCCCAGGCTCATCAGGCCGATCCGGGCACGGGGCCTCTCCGGTCGGTTGTTTGTTCCGGATGCAGTGCCGTCTCAGACGTGTATTACAGTGGGGTCACTCATCGAGGCTGGCTTGTCGTCATCCCGGGATGCCAACCGGACTCTGGCTTTCTGCAACGCCGGTTCTGGTGGCGCCTACCATGGACCGGGACACCAGTCTTTCATCGCCGGCATGTACCACCTGTGCGCGCAACAAGACAACCAACAAACCCCCGGTCGGGACTGCTTCGCCCGCCTCCCCATCTCCCCAGTCGTGCCGTGGTCCAACATCGCCCTGGTTTTCGTTACCGGGTCTCCTCCATCCAGAGGTAACACCACCATATTCTCACCATAATTTGATCGTTTTTCGAAAGGCAGCCCCATCTTCATCGCTCTACCCGGACTTCCCTCTGCGAGGGAGACTGCAGAGCTGATGGTTTTTCTCAGGTTTTCCGAATACACGGCATCCCTGCGGAACATCGTGTCGGACCGGGGGCCCCCCATTTGTCTCCCAGGTGTGGCGGCGAGGCCTTTTGTGTTTGGCCCTGGGAACCCCAGCCAGTCTCTCTCTGGATATCACCCTCAGACCAACGGCCAGGCGGAGCGGGCAAACCAGGAACTGGAGGGCATGCTACGCTGCGTCACAGCCGCCAATCCCGCTTCATGGAGCCTTCATCTTCCTTGGGTTGAGTACGCACACAACACGCACAGAAATGACACTACCGGAATGTCTCCCTTTCTCTGCTCCCTGGGCTACCAGCCCCCGCTGTTTCCCTCGCAGGAGGCAGAGATTGCTGTTCCTTCAGTTCGGTCCCACATCCTACGCTGCCAACGAACATGGAACAAAGCTCGGGCTGCGCTGCTTCGGGCTTCCACCCGCTCCCAGCGGCAGGCCAATCGCCACCGGACACCGCACTCATTACGTCCCCGGCAGAAGGTCTGGCTCTCAACTAAGGATCTCCATTTGAAGGTAGCCTCTCGGAAACTCGCGCCCCGGTTCATTGGACCTTTTGAAATCGAGGCCATCATAAACCCTTGTGCTGTACGTCTCCGGCTTCCTCCCTCTCTTCGGGTTCACCCCACGTTTCATGTGTCATTGATCAAGCCTGTCTCCTCCAGCCCTCTGGCGGTCGCTACGCCTGCGCCACCTCCACCGCGTCTCATTGACAATCACCCGGTGTGGACGGTCCGGCAAGTTGCTGGAATACGTCCTAGGGGCGTGGTTTTCCAGTACCTGGTGGATTGGGAGGGTTACGGACCAGAACACCGGCAATGGCTGTCACGGAATATGATCATGGATGATACATTGATTTCGGATTTCCATAAAGCGCATCCTACTGCCAGACGTCCGCCAGGAGGCGTTCGTAGAGGAGAGGTACTGTCACAGTCCTCTGCCACCGGATCCTAGCTGCGTGCTAGTTTTCTCGTTTTGTCCTTGTCTGTCTGTCATGTTCTGTTTCATGTCGGGGGGTGGGGCCTGCTGAACTCCCCGCAGCACCAGCCGACGGTGATTGATCACTCCGCACCTGAGCCATCATCACCAATCACGCCACCTGTATATCTTTCCCCAGTCATTCAACCGTTTCGTCGCCATTGATCGTCAACTACACTTACCTAGCTAAGTTATCCTCCGACCTCTCTAGCCCTTTCCTAGTATTCTCGTTGTTTCTCGGTTCACCACGCCCGACTCTCCTCTCGCTGCAGGATAATACCAAGTTCCTCCGAACCGTCGAGGTGACTACCTGTCCGGCCAATCCACCCGACCAGCCATCTCCGGATCGCCACAGACATTCTCCTCTGCTCTGTGTAGCAATAAACTGGTTAATTGCTACCAACCTCTTCCTGTCGTCATTTGTGCCGTGCGTTTGGGTTCACCCCGTCTTGCCCCGTAACATTTTTAATGTTAAAAAAGGCTATGAATCTATTATGCGGCTTGGCCTTTTGACCTACCCACTTCAAAATACTTCTGATTAACTCAGCTCACTGCCCCACACATAACACAAAGCTTCTTTTTTCCAAAAACACACCCTTTGATTTTATAACATTTTTTTAATGTTAAAAAAGGCTATGAATCTATTATGCGGCTTGGCCTTTTGACCTACCCACTTCAAAATACTTCTGATTAACTCAGCTAACTGCCCCACACATAACACAAAGCTTCTTTTTTCCAAAAACACACCCTTTGATTTTATAAATATTTTTTTAATGTTAAAAAAGGCTATGAATCTATTATGCGGCTTGGCCTTTTGACCTACCCACTTCAAAATACTTCTGATTAACTCAGCTAACGGCCCCACAACATAACACAAAGCTTCTTTTTTCCAAAACACAACCCTTTGATTTTATAACATTTTTTTAATGTTTAAAAAAGGCTATGAATCTATGATGCGGCTTGGCCTTTTCACTTACCCACTTCAAAATACTTTTGATTACTTCAGCTAACCTGCCCCACACATAACACAAAGCTTATTTTTCCCAAAACAACACCCTTTTGATTTTATACCATTTTTTAATGTTAAAAAAGGCTATGAATCTATTATGCGGCTTGGCTCTTTTGACCTACCACCTCTCAAAATACTTCTGATTAACTTCAGCTAACTGCCCCACACATAACACAAAGCTTATTTTTTCCAAAAACACACCCTTTGATTTTATACCATTTTTTTAATGTTAAAAAAGGCTATGAATCTATTATGCGGCTTGGCCTTTTGACCTACCCACTTCAAAATACTTCTGATTAACTCAGCTAACTGCCCCACACATAACAGTTGTCAGTTGAGGTGGTTCGGGCATCTGGTAAGGATGCCCACTGGACGCCTCCCTTGGGAGGTGTTCCAGTCACAACCGGTGGGGAGGAGACCCCGGGGAAGACCCAGGACTAGGTGGAGAGATTATATCTCAACACTGGCCTGGGAACGCCTCGGGATCCCCCCGTCAGAGCTGGTCAATGTGGCCCGGTAAAGGGAAGTCTGGGGCCCCCTGCTTGAGCTGCTGCCCCCGCGACCCGACCCCGGATAAGCGGATGAAGATGAGGATGAGGACCCTCTACATGCAAACACTCCTGTGTTCCATGTTCCTCATCATCAAAATTAGTAACAGTTCTTTGTTTTGGCCTTTTTGTATTGTCTTCAGGTTAAACCATTCTACAACCATTGTTGAAGTAGCCATGAAATAAATATGCTAGCCAACATGACTCCCTGTTTTGTTTTGAAATATTATTACTATTATTTGAAATATTATAGTCTTAAGACTACCTACAAATTAACAATGTCGCAACTGCATAAAGTCATGACGTTCACGTCATCAACATCAGTGCAAGGATACGGGTGGTGACAACCACCTGCGTGTGAAATTTTGACCTTGAAGTTACCTCACATCAAGTTTGTCACATCAAGGATTTGTTTGCCGTCGACATCTCCCTTTCTCAACATGGATTTTTCCACCAGTAAGTGACCTTATCCTTTCTTTACATTTATATACAAACTGTTAAACTTGAATTTAGAAGATGCTTTTCATTTGTGAACTTGTTTGCATTTGATTTTTGAGACTCTCCTGACATGGCTATATTCACAAATGCATTTTTTTTCACCAAAGAACTCTCTGTAGCCAATCAGATGACTCCTTCGTTTTCAGCCAATCACATGACTGCAATCCCACGAGGGGTACCTCGTAATGCGTACCTCGGTTACGCGTACTTCGGTAACAGTAGTATTAAAACGCTACAATACATTCATGGTGCGTTATTGAAAAAATGTTTATTATAGAGAGAAAAGTGTGGGAGACAGAGGGGAGGTCATGCAGTAATTGACCCAGGCCGGATTCGATCCTGGGTCACTGCGATGAGGATTGTGGTTAAAATACGGTACGCGCCTTAGCCCAGTGCGCCACGGGGGCACACGTAATTACCACCGAATACATTTTTGATGAAAACTGCAAATATTTTTTAAATTAATATATTTATGGATTTATAACATTAATTAAAACAAGACACATTGTGTGGCATTGAAATGTTTTGTGAGAGATAGTATTTTATATATAAATCACAAATACATTTGTTGATCCTTCTCCGTGCATTCATTATTAATGAGACTGTTCTAACCCCATAAACAAAGAGCAATAAATAGGCTGTTATAGTTCTTCATGACCGGGTGACTCGACATACATGACGGACATCCATGGGCTTGTCTTTAACTCCAAGAACGTTGCTTTATTACACACAAATGTAGCCTGCATTACATGTAGTATCGTAGAACCGAAAAGACCAGCATCACACAACGTATCAATCACACACACATTTTAACATTCAACTGACGGTATAAGTGTGCGGCACTATATACTACATAGCTGCTAGCAGTAGGGCAGGTCTTTTGGATGCACATTCTAGTGTTGATGGATAGC
>OLKM01007451.1:0-11793 GCA_900291075.1 Melanogrammus aeglefinus | reverse complement strand
GAGGCTTTTTGGGCTATGAAATTAGTATGTGTGCTGAATGGCATGTGAATTAAACATTTGACAGGTTTTCAGTGGAGGCCTTTATCATAGTGGGTAACTTAAACAAAAAAACTGTTAAGGCCCTACTTAATAAGGCATTCATATTCAACTTAAACATAATCGAAGTTTTGGTTTCAACAAAGCACCAGACGCTTATTTATGAAGGATCAAGAGAAATACACACTTAACAACTGTTTGTGTTTATAATCACATTGTTTCCTTCATATTCCTTGTTAATTGGGTTTTGTAATGTCACTTACACGCAGTGTGTAATGTTTAAATTCTGTGTTGCAACTTCTGACGCCGATTTGTTTAAGCATTGCAGTGACAGCGGTGCATGTTCGCAGAAATAAAAATAGGAAGTGAAAAAGGAAATTATACATTTGATCATACGCAGTGAAGCTTAAGTTGTATAAAACTAAGAATTGGGAGGCAGTTATCACTCAACTGTTCAAATCTTAACATGTTAATTCTCCCTCAAATCTCCCTTTGAGGTGGGAATCGGTGATCCTGATTTAGGATCAAACTGATCCAGATTTTCCCACTTTAAGTTTTTGGAAAATACTCAACAGCAGCTTTTATGCCGGATAATAGGCCAGGATTGGATTTGCCAATCTGAATCTGAATCTTCAGGATAGATTTGCTTTGAAAATACCCGAGGATCTGCCGTAATTTCATTTGTTCTAATTCAATTTTTTTGGTCTCTGCCTCTAATTTAATGGTCTCCTTCTCCCCCCGGACAATTTCCTTCTCCTTGAGGACCTGTTGAAGGTCCTCACTTCTCCTCTGCTTCGTTGCCGGGGGTGGGGATGGAATTGGACAGGAAGGGGTTGCCACTGCTGGTTCTATCGGTGGTGGTGGTGTTGAGCTGGTAGTGGCACTTTCCAAGTCTGAAACAAAATGTGAATTTATTAATTCTGGGCAATAAGGCTAGTCCTGCTTATTCAACTAACAAACCATCCTCAATAAATATGCTAGGCTACATACCTTCTTCCAACTGCTCCGGCGGTTGAGGACATCCGCTGTCCACCCCGTCCAACCCGACGAAGGCTGGTGAATCCTCCCCGAAAATAGCGACGATAATGTCACCGTGTAGTTGTGACATTATCGTGTAGCACACATCCCACCGCCGTGTGAATGGTGCTTTAGAGAAGAGACGTCCTTCTTGGCCCGGGACAGGAGGTCTTTCCATTTCTTTTTGATGTCACCATCCGTCCGACGACAGCCTGAGTCCGAACAGAACAGCTGTTCAGACTCTCCATAATAAATCTCCATGTCTCTTGCTTTGTTTTGTTTGTTACGACATTGGACTGCTTGGCAGTCAGTGCCCTCTTATTCTCACTGTATAATTCTATTAATTTTCTAATTTCAACGTCGGTGAAGTTAACTTTTCTCTTTCTGTTTTCCTCCATGTCGGTTTGTCGGATGTTGGTAAAATAGTAAACAGCTGTTGTCACGAGGTATCCTAGCAACACGGTGATATGCGCATCAACATGGACATTCACATGGCCGCGCGTGGTAGACCGGGTGTAGGTGAGACCATCGTGTTCCCGTTGGTGCAACCGGCGTTAGTTCCATTCTAACGCCAGGTCGTAACTAAGACCTACTTAGCAGTTACGACCAGTCTTAGTTAGCCGCAGCTTGTGCAACGGCTCCTGGGCACATAGGACTCAAAAAAAGCCGATGTGCAAAACACAACGCTTTAACAAAAAACTAATTCCCCCTAGATCAGCAAGGCGATGATCAATTTTAGATTCCGTCCTTTCATGGAATCCATGAAGAGCGAAGGGAAGAGCCAGAGTAAACGGTTTCCCATTAGGTCCGCCACCACCGGGGCGGAGCTACGAAGTCCGACTCTCCAATAAGGAGCTTTTCTCGTCCGTTTTTTATTTACAGGGTTCCCGTCGGGGTCTTAACAAAGTCTTAAAGCATTGTGAATTTTATGAATTTGGAATTTATGACCTTAAAAGACTTGAAAAGTCTTGAATTTTGATATCTTGGGTCTCTAATAATCGGCAGTATAACTTCTCCGTAGCGCATTCTCCTCAAAAGTCAACAACAGCCGGAACCAATAATGAATGCAACGCTTCCGCGGGTCCCATTTATATTTTCCATGGTTCCCGCTTCCCACACGTCACTTTGCTCACAGTACACACAACAACAAGCCGGAAGCAGAAGTGCGCAATTTTTTTTTGAACGTTTGTTTAGGTTATCTAGCGACCCTTTTTATGCTGGGGGTTTTATGGGGAATGTAAGTTTTAATGACGCTTGGCGAGATAACAGGCATTTTTGCCACTGGTTGAAAACCGGTGGACAAAAATGTTTTCGCGGTCTTTTTGCACCGATGCAAAAAAAATTTATTCAGCTTGTGTACGATGGGCTTGAAGGCTTTGAGAGTCCCATGCCAAGTCGTCAAGCACATTTCTTCTATAAAAGGGAAATATCACAACTCCTTCCATCGCGCGGTGTGTTTTTGCTAGCGTTGGCCAGCCAGCTGTTGTGCCTGAATCAGAAGGCAGAAGCAGATACAGCCACAACTGCTTGCACTAGGCGTGATACAGCAGCCCCTCCAGTTTACGACGACTAGAGTGTGTTCTGCGCACATCTTTTGGGTTCCACACCCATCTAGTGAGGCAGAGGTGTTGTGGGACTCTTAATACCATCTCCAAACCAAGTTTTTCAATGTAATGACAGTATTTCAGGCTGTTCACATGCCATGTCATTCCGACATCGCGACATCGCTACCACATTTACTTGTGGTCCTGACAAAACGGCGTACATATAGCCACAGTTTGGTTTTAGCTGTGTCATATAATAGAGGAACTGGTGTCCTAAGTCAACAAATCGCCGTTCGTTTTGATGTATGTTCGACGAGAGTCCTCAACGAGACTACGAAAAACAAAACAGCTGGATGTTGCATGTCCGCTTCTGGAACGAGGGACAGGCAGGTTCAGTCCAGAATATCTGGGCTCCCAGTTTATGGGACATTCAACTGCACAAGACCTGCTGTCACATCTCAAAGTAAGCATGACCCTTTTTACTCTACTTTCCTTAACAATGTTTATGTGTTTATGTACTTGGCAGACGCTCTTTGTCCAAGCAAATACCGTATTTTCTGCACTGTGCGATAGTCACACGAGGCGCACGGAGTATAAAACCGCAGCAGCTAAATTGAATGATGTGTACATATATAAGACGCACTGGACTTATAAGCCGCAGGTGTTTTAAATGTTTAATTACCATTAGGGCTGGCCCGAATGCCATTTTTCAGGCTTTCGGATACTCGTTGGTTTTTCCGAGCGATTTAATCGAGATAACTCGTTCCAGAAAAAAACACCACCAAAAATAACATTAATAATCCCTATATACTCCCTGGAACCGATTATGAACAGTATCTGCATATTTTTGTTTGAAGATTTAATAGCTTTTTACCGGTTAATTAGTAGGCCTAAGTAGGTTGAAGTTCCCTTCGTTTTTCCTGGTGGAAGCGAACAGCTGTTGTTCCGTTCCGAATCAAGTGTGTGTGTGTGTGTGTTGTGTGTGTGTGTGTGTGTGTGTGTGTGTGTGTGTGTGTGTGTGTGTGTGTGTGTGTGTGTGTGTGTGTGTGTGTGTGTGTGTGTGGTGTGTCAATATGTTGATGCTCACGACTAGTCCTCTTTATTTTGAGTAATGAAATGCAGCCCTTTTTTCAGGAATGTATGGACAAACTGAACTTCAGGAACTTGGTGTCTTATTCAAATGGATGGGCCCAATGTGAATTGGAAACTCTTCGACCTTTTCCAGAAAGATCAAGCTGAGCAGTACGGAGGTGAGGAGTTTATAATGCTATTACTGTGTGTGTGGGTGAGTGTTTTCTGATCCATTAGTAATTTAAATGTATTTTATTTGTAGTGCACTTAACATGAATAACACACTTTCAAAGTTCTAATTTGTTTCTAATATCAAGTTTGCATTGAAACCTTTAGGTCTTCAGCTCGTTTGTGTGGGAAGCTGTGGCCTACACACGCTACACAACTCCTTCAAGTGTGGGTTCACTGTATGGCAGCTGGACAAATTGCTGAGAGCAATGCACACATTGTTTCACAATACGCCTGCCAGGAGAGAGGATTACATCACCGTAACCAAGTCCAGTGTGTTCCCTCTATCTTTCTGTGCCCATCGTTGGGTAGAAAACCTTCCGGTTGTGGAGAGAGCCCTGGCAGTCTGGCCATCACTTCTCCTGTACATGGAAGCTGTGAAAACAAAGAGACTCCCGAACCCTGGAACAGGTAGGCCCTTCTTAATATGTGAATAGGTCTGTGACTGTGTCCTAACCCTGGTGGTGGTGTGGCCTTGGTCATAGGTTGAAAGTCTGACTGTCTGTCTGTATGGTTCTTTTTTTTTCTCAGCATCATATGACACACACTTGCAGCAGCCATAAAGGATCCACTCGTCTTGGCCAAATTGCAGTTCCTACGCAGCAATTGCCAGGACCTTCAATCCCTTCCTGAAAAAATATCAGACGGATTGAGCCTGTGCTCCCATTCCTCCCCAAGGACCTGACCGAGTTGATGATGGTA
Source organism: Melanogrammus aeglefinus (assembly GCA_900291075.1). Taxonomy (NCBI): domain Eukaryota; kingdom Metazoa; phylum Chordata; class Actinopteri; order Gadiformes; family Gadidae; genus Melanogrammus; species Melanogrammus aeglefinus. Next base: position 7,195 of record OLKM01007451.1, on the reverse strand, counting down.
ACAATTTACTTAACGTTATAACCCCTGATTGGACTCAATTGATCCATTATGACAAAATGGGGTTTGTGGTTAGGATGTGTAAAAAATAGTGGCTACATTGTGCATCATCATAAGATAATTTGATGTTGGTGATTAATGTTCCGCACCAGACATTTTTGTGTTTGTCTGTTGACAGAGTCTACTCAGACGCTTCATAAAAAGAGAAGTACTACACGATATCACTGCCCTGCAGCTGACCAAACTGGATGTCACAGACAAGACCATCTGGCTCAGCCACAGACAATCATGCATTGGTCTAGGTGCAGAGAGTCAGTCCTTAAAGGTAAGTGTGATGTTTTCAAAAAAGATCATTTTACAAATGGTTAGGGTGAACCAGGTCATTGAAGACATGTTTCTATATTCATGGCTAATTTCTCTCTCTAGAGAATCAAAGGTGCAGAACTCAGGGTGCTCGAGTTCAAGAGAGAGTGCATGCAGGGACTGAGTAACATGATCAAGAAAGTGCAGGACAAGAGCCCCCTCAAGTATCTGACTGTTAGGCAGATGGTGTGCCTGGATCCGTCAGTAATGTATAGAGAACCAGATAGAGGCAGGAATCACATGAAAGGGCTGGTTCAAAGGTTTCTCCAGGACAAACAGCTTACTGATACTTCTTTGGGTAAGAATAAGGCAAATTATAGGCTACACATGAATTTATCCTCAATCTACTTTGCTGGTAATGCCCAATGATTTATCAATGTTTTTCTCTATTTTCTCATTTGTTTTGTCGTAGGGGATGTCATACTGCAGCAGTTTGACAGTCTCCTGTCCTTGGAGAGCCGGAGTGAGGACTTCCTCTCCTTTCAACCCATGCAGAAGAGGCTGGACATCTTCCTGAGCAGCGCCATGGAGCCTTATCCCGAGCTGTGGGCCTTCTGCAAGAAGCTGCTCATCCTCTCCCACGGTCAAGCTACAGTTGAGCGTGGATTCTCAATCAATAAAGAGGTGGAGTCTGATAACTTGGAGGAGGATACTGTGGTCACACGGAGACTGGTGTGTGACTTCATCATACAACATGGAGGTGTTACCAAGGTAAGATGACTCCTCTCTGGACTAGTAATATGCTGTTGACTTCAAAGTTGATAGAATCAACATAGTTGGTCTCTTGAGTTTGTCACTGAATCTGGTTCTCTTTCCCCAACCCGATACCCAGGTTCCACTCAGTAAACCGCTACTGGAAAGTGTAGCAAGGGCAAGGACAAGGTATCGTACCCATCTGGAGACCAAAAGAAGGAACAGGGAGGCAAAAGAGCAGGCTCTCAAGAGGAGGGAAGCAGAGGACTGTCTTGAGGAGCTGAAGGTTAAGAGGAGACGTGTACAGGAGGTATCTGAGGGTCTGGCTAGGGATGCGGACAAGATGGCTGAGGAGGCTGAAGCGAAGGCAGGGAGCAAGATGGCTGGCCTGATCACCAGGTCAAACATCCTGCGGAGAGGCCATAAGGAGAAGTTGGCAGAACTGGCTCTCCTTGATAAAGAGATCGCTGCTAAGAGTGCAGAACTTAGGAGTTGACTGTGATCATAATTTTATTTATTGTTGAGTTGATTTTCATTGTTTATTGTTCAGGAGTCTGTGCTGTTGGCGTAAGTACTCACCAACTATGCTGTAATTGTTTCCATCATTCCATAATGCTTTACAGTCCACATTTTCACATTTGTTGAAATAAATTAACAAATTTTGAACAAACGTTGTCGGTAGGTCTGTGAAATAGGCCGTGAAATAGGTATTAATTTTTTATATAAGTGGTCTTAAAAGGGACTTAAAAAGACTTGAATTTGACTTGAACAAACCTGTAGGAACCCTGTATTTAAAACACGGCGGGAGTGCCACACTGGCAGACAAAACCAACTCTTCAATCGGCGAGCCAATAGGAACCTCTCTACTCCGCTTTCCATTTGAAAAACGGCAGGAGAGAAATACTGGCGGATAAGGGTCCTCAAACCTAAGCCGTAGAAGGGACACCGGACTCCAACACAGAGTTGCCGAGTGAGCCCCTGGACATGTCTAACATGTAAAAACGGTTAACTAGTAAAATGTATCCTATAGTGAAAAACTAAACTAAATGTGTTCTCAACAATGTTATTTAACTTCTTTATTTAAAATAAATCTACTTACAGTATAACAGGCTGTATTGTGTATGTAACTTATTATGTATATGCTTATAGAAGAAAAAACACTGTTTAAAGTATAAACAAATTCTTTATTTATGGGTTAAAGCCTGGATTGACTCCTCTCCCTCCTCCTCCCTCCTCCTTCCTATTCCTCCACTTCGTCCTCCCCCTCCTCCTCCTCCTCCTCCTCCTCCTCGTCCTCCACCAGGTCGTCCGGAATCAATACCTGCAACAATTAGCTACAGTTAGACAACAGAGCAATTTCACCTGCGTTTAGTGAGAATTATAATGTAATGTAATGCATTAGTATATTAACATAAAAACATCCGATAATGGAGGATTCACATGGAGTAACTGCAGAGCAAATGCGAACATTAAGGCTTCAAGAACATTATTATGAAGAGTTTGCCTGATCTGATCTGCTATCATTTTATCCCATTGTAACGACCTAGCCGGTGACATAATCATGTCGAGCCATTAGTTGAAGGTAGTTTTAATGAACCAAAAACCAGGTCACTGAAACCCAGCCGTTTCTCAATTCGCGTTCTCATGCGTACTCGTGTACTACTCGCGTTCTCGGTAAACGTCATCAGTGGTGGCCCAAGCACTGTTCCAATTCCAAGTACGCGAGAACGCGAGTACTGTCGTAAAACCCGGAAGTGTTCTCGATGCGTTCTCGATGAGGCCGTTCTACCGAGGATGCATCTGAGGTGGCTCGTGTGCACTTGGGACTGTTAAAAGGAACCCCGGCTATGTCGACTTGTAGTTCTTAAAAGATAAATGTTAGTATCAATTATTATAAAGTGATATACAAAACCGTCTTAATGTCTTCGTTTTTATAAAATTTGTAAAAAATAGTTTTAACTCGTAAGGCCGCCATTGTTGTTTAACCTCTGGGTTAGTGACGTCAAATGGTTGCACTTGCCCGGCTTCGGAAACCCTGTTGAGACTAGCGAACTGGTTGAGACTAGCGACATAAACATGTCATCTATTCAGCCTTTTCAATTTGAACCCGAGCGAAACATTAATGAGGAGGACAGCACTGACAATAGCCTAGATGGCAATGTTTCACAAAATGAAGAAAGACGGGATGAGGCGAGAGTGGGACAAAACCGGTGGTGTAAGTGCGGCAACTGCGTTTCCATGGTCAGCGAGAAGGAGAGTGTTTGTTGTCGGGAGCTCCAATTTTTGTCAGCAGATGTTCACGGTAAATATTGTGTGATCAAACTGATTTCAATATCAGATAATTAGGATATACAGTGAAACGAACGACTTTGATCATTTTTGCAGATATCCCGTGCATCACAGCACATGAAAATTTTCATGCAGTTTGCCTCAACCGGGACGTCTTATGGGCTGCCCTAGTCAGCCTCCACGACCGGGAGAGTGCTGCCCTTCCCAATCGGAACCGGGTCACCAATAGGTAGCCTCAAAGCTCGATAGCCGGCGGCGCTGTCCGGGTCGCTGATCCTCCTGTCGGTCAGCTAGGAGCAGCTACGGAGCTGTCCAGATTGCTCAGTGGTCCCGCCTTATTAGATAGCCTACCTTATTTTGCACATGTATACATTTGTTGACATATCTATAGGAAGACCATGTTATTTTTCTATATCAATAGTAGGATGTTTGTTGTTTATCTATTAGCTTCAATCAGTAACTCAAGTCCTCAGATGAAAACCCACAAAAGTTAATGTTAAGTATTAAAAAGATGAATGCTCTGGTTGCAGGTCTTACAGATATGCCTCATATCGGCAGTTTACATGGTGGATGCATGGCAGACTAGGGAGAAGAATCCGCAGAGTCATTCCTGCATGTGCAGTTACTAAAATAAGAAATGTCTACCCAGAACCAAGTGGAATCTACACAGGGTTTGAGGATGTAGATATTGATGATACAGAAGTAGATGAATCATGGAGAGATTTCAATTAAACATTTAAAACATTTTAATGCATTTCATCATGAGCACTTTAATGTCTTGCAATGTTTAAACAACTTTAACTTTAACTGCCGGCCATCTTCTTTCGGACCACGGCGAAGCAGCAGTAAATGAAGGCAGACGGTTTGCTTGCCGCCTCCAAATTCGACGTCACGTCTATGTATACATGTCTATGTGTATAATGATGCTTGAACTACTTGAAACGTGAGAACTGCTGTGTTTGAACAATGATCTGTGATCTGGGCAGTCTGTCTTGTGGAGCCATGATATGAGTTTGAGTCTCTCTCATGTCCACGCCCTGGTTTGAATCTGACACTGAGGAGAGAACATCTGCCACCATAGCCTTCATGTATCCATAGTCCTTCTGAACAGCCACTGGTCTTGCTCTGAATCTCTTGTGGACTTTGCTCCATGAGATTTTGAACTTGGGTTCACCGACACTCTCCCCATCTTGGTAAACAGCCTGTTCAAAAACAGAAACATGGAAATAGGTAAACATAACTTATATAGGAGCATGATGAGATTTCTTGTGGCATTTTGCCCTTGATTTCTGATACTGAGATTGGTTTTAGTTGTATGGTTTATTTGACAGGGACAGATACAGCTATCCCATACAAGTATCATTGTATGTATGCTAAATTGCAACACCTGTCCCTAGAGGGGCTTTTGTAGAATAATAATAAAAGATTAAAAAGAAAGAGATAAAAAAAGGATGAACTTGGCAAAAAGATACACTACAATAAAACACACATATTGTTACATAACCACAGAAAAATAAACGTGACTACAGGGGTGTGTCCCCATCAGATTAAAGCTTAACAAATATATTTAAAATGTAATGCAATCACAGTCTGATTCCACCACTTTATAATCTATTAGCCTAAGTAATGCAAGTCTGGTAAATGAATTAATGGACAACACCGAATAGAAATTGTTAACTTAGTGACGTGTTTCTCTGCTCTGACTATTAAAATGGTGGCTCTGCCAAGGATCCAATATTTTGCATAATATCCAGTGACACAAAGGAGATAAATAATGATACCACCTGTCCCCTGTTTGCATTGTTGTTATGATCCAGAGCAGCAAGCATGGAGGCATGGATCATCACATCATATCCGAAATGTGTTCTCTTTGGAAGGTATTTGAGGTACATGGAGTGGTATACCTGAAACAAATTTATAAATAGATAAAAGTGAGTCACACCCTGCCTAAAAAGTTCTTAGACATTTTATTAAGGTGAAACCTTTTGCAACATTTCTGTATTTGAACATACCTCAAGTGATGTTGTGTGGATGCACTTTGTCAGATGACCCAGATCTTTCACAAGCCGCTTGTCTTTAACAGTCTTCACAAGTGCTTGGTGGCCTTCGGATCCTGGCTGTAACCATAGCTTGCTTCTCTGGCTTGTCTCATCAAGGGGCTCGTGAGCACAGCAGTGATAGTGTCTGTTCCCTGGCCAGTCGTGTCTGTTGGTAACATGGTGTATCACTGACACCCACTTCTCTTTCAAGACCTCGGCATCACCCCCACATGTTTGTGCACTCCACCAGAAATGGTTTATGATGGATGGGATCCACTCTCCTAGGCCTTCACATTCCCTTCTTTTAGCTGCAGCAGCCAACTTCTTTGACACTCCCTTTGCTACATGCCAGGGATCAAATTCGTGGCATTTTTCTGGATTGGAGACCCTCATTTCCTTTACTATTTGTGGATGTCTGTCAGTGGAGATTGTTGACACTTTCACTCCATTTCCTTCGATGGTTGTAAGAGCTTCCTTAAAGCCTTCTAATCTCCATGGTATTAGAACTTGAAACCTGGGTGCAGCTTACTACCTTGAAGTCCACAACCTTTTGACTCTGCACATCTAAAAAAGTGTATGTGCAGTACTTGGCTGAGTGGCCAGGTGAGTCGCAGCGGCCATCTCCACAGAGTACAACTTCCTCTTCTCGTGATTTCATGTCAGTTAAGACTGCACTCTGCTCTTTTGCCCATGTTTTTTCAACAACAGGAAACACAAATGTCTTCCTCAGTCTTGTGTATGTGTCTTCACATATTGTTTGGAGGTTCATGTTGTTACAAAAACGTTTAAATTTAGCAAAATGGATGCCACTGAAGAAAACTGACGCTGCCAAAAGCAGGTTTCCTTCCCCCTTGGTCCCGCTCAGAGTAGGCTGAGACTGCCATCTGTAACTACAGCCATTTGCACATGTGAGCTCTAATGTCAACTGTGATCCTTCATTTTGCAGCTCTTTCACATCTTCCTGAGCAACCAGGGAACCACACTTTAAACAACGCTGAAGTAGTTGTTTTAACTGTTTCTCAAAAACTAAAAAAACTCTGTCTTCTTTATGAGTGTCAGTTGAAGCTTGTGATTCCTGGGTGCTTTGAGAGGGCTCAAGTGAACTTGAACTCACATGGTATTCAGGATCAGGATAGTTGTGCTGTGGCTGACTGTCCTCGCTAAACTCATCGTCTGAAGGGAACAGATAAAGGGACCGAGTGTCCTCCTCTTCTTGTCCATGCAACTCCTGTGTATCTGTGTAAGCGTGGTCCATGGTAACAACTCGGTGCACATCAGCTGGCCACTGTACCGCTGCATCTGACGTGTCTGAATCTGTCTGAGTGGCAGCATCGATCATATTTGGAGAAGACTGTAACGTTACACTTACTGATTGCTTAACTGACTGAAGAGGTGGATTATCAGCATCCTCTGTGACCAGTGGCGTGTCCGATGGTTCGCCTAAGCACGTTACGGAAGCGGCAACTGGAGGAGCGGGTTGTCTGCTCAGTAGAGCATCCAGCGTCTCTTGTCTATGGCGCTTTTTAACGCGCATTTCACTCGCTCCCCGAGGGCGTTTAGGCTCCTTATGTGAGAAAATTGTCGGGAAAGCATTTGATTGTAGTCTTCGTTTATACCCAGCCGCTCCGACGAGCTCTTTCAGCAGTTGTGGTCGACTAAAAGCCTCAAATGCGTCGGGAGAAAAATGTTGTGAACACAGCCGCGGATCTTGTGGAAATTGTGTCCGTCCACAGGCATCTTCCCACTTCTTTCTCATCTTCTTGTCAGTAGGAAAGCGGTGTCGCACCCAAAAGCAGCACAATGTGGCATTTTAC
>OLKM01007450.1:0-11793 GCA_900291075.1 Melanogrammus aeglefinus | reverse complement strand
GACCGGAGGGCGGTCAGAGGACTGTCGTTTAAAAGCGATTAATAGGCTAGCGGGGCGTTGCCTTCTAGAGCGATACAACATCCTGTATTTAGTCCATGCTGTCCAGCTTACAGGAAGAGGTGTATTGAACACCATGTCCAATTATGTCAAGAGGTTGCTACGGACAAACCGCCTCCTCTGGGTAGATACACAGCACACAACACACGCTCGGAAGTACACCCGTTCACAGCATCCACTTTGTAAATGTGCTACAGAATTGATCTCTACTGCGAAGTCACAATTAGTTTGTGTGTGTGTGCCTGTGTCGTGTGTCTGCTTCGTGTGTTGTGGGTGTCGCCCATGTGGTGTGCTGCTAGTGTGTGTAGTGTGTGTGTGTGTGTGGTTTGTGTGGTGTGTGTGTGTGTGTGACGCAGAAGTGTTTCCAAAGGAGGGTACCAATTGGGACCCACCTTCAGGTTCCCCACGTACTGTAGAACCACCGTCATCGCTCATAGGCCTCCTACACTGTGGGACTGTCTGCCTGTCTGTCCTTCTCGCCTGTTCTGTTCTGTCTCGTTCCTGCTTTCCTTTTCGTCATCTACTCCCCTTCGCTCTCTCCGTCTGACTACATCTTGACACATGAGAAGTTGTCTGCCGTCTAGTCTGCCTTATGATCGTTCATTCTGGTTTATAAGACATGTCTTTTGTCCATCAGCTGGTTGCACCTCTTCTGACGTGTGGAGCCAGGGTTGTCGTTGATCGCATTGGAACACAGCTAATTCGCTGGTGGAATCCGGATAGACCACAGCCTCCCTGCTACAGGAGATTTGCCACTTCAGATCGCCACCGCAGTGAAGAACACGACCCACACACACACACAACACACACACACACACACTACACACACACCACACCACCCACACACACCACACCACACACACATACACAGCACACACCGATTTTTATTTTTATTTGACTGTACTCTAAGAACTGTTGGTGTGTTCTTTCTGTCAGATAGTCATGGATGATGGCTTACCATCAGCAGCTGGCCTCATCTCCCTGGGGCTTTACATCTTCCCGTTCTGGGTGTGTTACAGGTAGTTCATCAGCTTCTGCACGCCTAAGGGCTTTCCACAAGGTTTGGGCGTGTTTAGTCCTGTACTGACATACTACGGGTCAGCTCCTGACCATGGTGGAGGTTGGTACTGACTGTCAGGTTTAGCTATACTGACCAATGACAGTGTCAGTCGTAGTACTGACCAGGTCAGGCCGTTAGTACTGACCCATATTGGGTCCGGTTAGCCCTTACCATTTCGGGTCGGTACTGACCATATTGGGTCAGATATAGTACTGACCATGTTGGGTCAGGAGTCCCGGGGTGGAACTGACCATGTCGGGTTAGTTACTGACCATGCCAGTGTCCCTGTACTGCCCATGCAGGGTATCTTGTACTGAACATGTGATCTTGTGGGGTCTGCTGTCTGACCAAGCAGGGGGTGGGGGGTTTGTTGTAACAGGAAGCAGATGATAGAAGGCCTGTGGAGGGGCCAGGAGCGGGCTTCCTCCCTGAGAAGTTCCGCAAGGAATATCAAACCCGTGCTTCTAGTATGGTGAGCAAAGGTGCTCACTCCACACGTTCACACAAACACACCCGTGCTCCCACATACACTCACACCACACGCTCTCACACACACACTATCACACAGGCCTTGTGTCAGAATAAATAAATAAAAATACAAAACTTTTTCGGTTGATCCTGTTTTTTTTTCTTACAGGGCTGCCATTGCAAGATACTCTGCTGGTGTCAAGAATCGCTTACACGTTATGGGTATGGCATTCATCCCACATAAACAAAAAATAATATAGTCTACTAGATGGTTAATGTATTCACTCGGTGGCCATCTAGAATTTAAAATGGGGCCATAGTTAAAAACCACCAGGTGTGTGAGTGTGATTAGCCATTACAAGCTGTTTTTGAAAATTGTGCAGCTTTCTGACACATCACAGGTGGGCGTGTCCACGCTAGATGTATGAATGCGATAGATGAGCAATAATTTGCTACCAGTCCACTGGGTAGTAGGCTCGCTGATCTATTCCAGCACACATCTACGTATCTAGGTGGCCACACACCACCTGTGATGTGCAAGAAGCTGCACCATTTTTCAAAACGGCTTGTAACAGCTAATCATCAACACTCACCACCAGTGCCCCTGTACCAAGACCTCGATTAGTTGGGTTTAGAGGAGGTATGTTTGCCGCTCAAAGCCTGGGTTAGTTGTGTGACACGAAAAGTCGATCATCTTTTAGCCGCTCACTGTATCACCATGGTGACTTATGCCCTCAACCAAACCTGGTCAGGAGCAGGTTTTCAGCTAAGACTATCGGGTTTAGATCGGCGTTCGCAGCTTCTTAGACCCTCCTTTGACAATGTCGTCACCATTTATGGGTGTTCCCGTGGACCTCGGAGCCCGTATCGTAGAGGGTCTCTCAGACAGAATGTCTTTCGGGACAGATCCCTGGGCATTGCCTGAGAATATTCTTTATGAGAGAGAAACAGGTTCTCATCAGAGGGTATTTCGCAATTTGATTGACCTTATGTAGGCAATACTTACTGTTGTGCAGTGGTGTCTCCGTGAGAGAGTGGTAGATTGGAGTAGCGCTCAGTCAGTCTTGGAATTTTCTCGATGCAGCGGTGTTTGTCTCCCAAAGTGATGCGTTATTCACGTGTGAAGCTTAAATGGTCCCAATTCTTATGTCATATGGATACGTTATTCTCTGAAGGATACGGAATTATATTTTTGTGCTTATTTCAAACTTGAACCCATGTTCTCAAAGCCATTGCTGGCACCACAGCTATGAGGGTAAAAGGCATGATTATGGGCCATCGAGATTTGAACCCCGTGTCGCTGGCGTTTTCGGGTCTTATACTAAATCCACTACGCCACCGCCGCTACATCCCAGCGGTTGAAAACATGCGATACATTTCTTACATAGGTGTATTTAAGAGTGATTCCCTAAATTATAGAATAAGGCAGGTTGGACGTTGCTTTTGTATTTTGAAATCATCACTATTGGGATAAATGGCGAACAATTCTGCAATTTGGCAGTTATTTTTTAGACATTATGCAGAATCTTTTCACTTACAAATTTATTTCTATCGACTATAGCCTTATTATGCCTTATTATATAGCCTATTAGGGTTAGGTTTAAGGTTAACCCTCACCCTAACCATAACCATAAACCTGACCTTAACCCTTTGCACCCGGGGAACGATGAACCCTTTAAAACGGCTCTGGCGAGTCATTCCTGGGGATTCCGGAAGCGGTTAGCTACTTTGTAACAGCTACTAATGCTGAAAAGAGTTTGAAGTATTGAATTCAAGGTAAGATGTCAGATTTACCCCCCCATAGCACCGTTTCAAATTCAAGATGGCCGCCGAGTGAACAAGGTAAATAGGTTTTTATAGTTCAAAAGGTGCAGCTTAAGGATATCAGATAATTGTTTGTGGTTTCATAAACAAACCTGTGAGTATGGGAAATCATCTTTTAATTGTTGCTGGTTTAATGTATGTGTTTTAGAAAGACAAATAGCCGCTTATATGTGTTTTTTTTCTAGGTTACGTCATCTTCAACATTGTGGCCTTCCTGGCTATCCTGATCTTTGCATATACAATGATCGTTCCCATCCTTCATGGCCAGATCCTGAAGAGACTGACCTCTTTGGGCTACTCATTGTAACGTCCCCTCATCTAACGCTACTCTTAACCTACTGACAGGTTTAATAACGGATTGGTGGATACATACCTGTAGATGCATGTGTGTATGCGTAACGTTAATACCCTTTATCTCAGGCTGAGCTTGGCAGTACTCCTGGCCGTGGGTTGCCTGCAGGTATACACTGTCCAGATGTTCTTCCTGCAGGATAAGCTGACTACAACAGAGAAAGACAAACCTCTGGCGCCTCAACAACAGGTGAGCAGCGCCCCGCCCGGAGCGTCCACAACATCCAGAGCCTGACTCAATGTTGCTCTGGCCCCACACACGCCCCAAACGTCTCATCCTCATTAAACCCTCCAACCAGGGGTACCAATTCGTTCACTGCCCCCGGTGAGAGCTGTTGGTTTAGAGGAGGCCAGTGTTTCAAAGCCTTCTTGCTCTCGTCCCCAGGAGGAGCGTTCAACTGCTTCAGCTACTTCTTCTTCTTCTTCACAACGTGGTGGCTGGGGATAACCACCTGCGTCCTGCGCCTCCTGTGGTCAGCCTGAGTGTAGGATTGGTGCTGCTGCCTCGCATTGACCGCACCATCATGCCCAAAGGACACGAGACCAAGGACCTGGGTGGGTTGTTGCGCTACAGTAGTGCTATGCTATGCTATACTGTGCTACACTATGCTATGCTAAACTATGCTGTGCTACGTTATACTGTGCTACACTATGTTATGCTTAACTATGCTATACTGTGCTACACTATGCTATGCTAAACTATGCTATGCTACGCTATACTGTGCTACACTATGCTATGCTAAACTATGATGTGCTACGCTATACTGTGCTACTCTATGCTATGCTGTGCTAAACTTTGCTGTGCTAAATTATGCTGGGCTACGCTTTGCTGTGCTGTGTTAAACTATGCTGTTCAAAGCTACTCTGCAACGATATGCTGTGCTATGCTAAACTGATGTATGCTAATCTGAGCTATGCTACACTGAGCTATGCTACACTGAGCTATGCTACACTGAGCTATGCTAAACTGCGCTATGCTATGGTAAAATGAGCACCTTCTTCCCAAAGCTGCTCTCTTCATTGGTGATCCCGCTGAGGCGAGTGATTGTCCTTCTGGTGCCTTGATGGGTCTTCAGGTGAGCGAAGAGGCCGGGTGTGGACAGGGGTGGTGGTGGTGGTCGTGGTGGTTGGTTTTCTAGCCTTCTTGATGGTGGTTCAGTCCTACCTGTTAACAGGATGAAGCTCATAGAGAGCAGAACCCTATTCCGATATCTCATATTCCACTGCATCCAGGGCAGCGAAGAAAGGTCATCAGCCAGTACCTAGCTAATTATCTTCCAGTCAACATCCAGTCCCCAGCTAGTTATCTTTCAGTCCCCAGCTAGTTATCTGCCAGTCGTCATCCTGTCACCAGCTAGTTATCTTCCATTCGTCATTCAGTCCCCAGCTTGTTGTCTTCCAGTCGTCATCCAACAGTCACCGGCGAGTCAGGGTTCAGACCTGTAGCTCCCCTGCTGCCTCCCATGAGGAGGATGGACTGTTAGGGTCCATAAGGTGTGTGAGCGTGTGTTGGAGCTCCCCTGAATGCAGTAGTACAGATGAAAAGGTGTTGACAGGATGATCTAAAATCCTACTGGCTGCTCATGATGTGGTTCTCCTGCTGTGTTTCTAGGCTATACATGGTGGGTGGGCATGATCTTTGCAGACCACTACCATGGTAACCCGACGCTGGTGTGCTTCTGTAACCTGCTGTGGTCCAGGTCCCCGGAGCCACAGGCAGCAGGGCCCTACCAGCCGTTCCGTAATACAACCCTCGGTGTGTGTGTGTGTGTGTGTGTGTGTATAACTTGTTTTGTTTGAATAATACTTCCTATCACACAAAAATATTTATATTTTGATTTCTTGATCATGGATTTTTTCGTACATTTTTAAAAGTTTTAAAAGACACAGAGGGAACAGAAAATAGAGACCCACCATATCAAACTCTTCTTGCTACATCCAACCTTGTCCGTCCATCTGATGCATACAATCTTTGCACTAAATTGCCGTGTTCTCTTAGGCTGTTGAACTGCTGTTGAATAATGCAATGTTTAAATTTGTCTGCGCAAACACATTTTCATTAGATTTTAAGTATATCGGGGGCCTTAAGTCCACTACATCCAACCTTATCCATCTTGTCCAATCTCTCCCCGACTATCCCCGACCCAGAGTCCGGTGTGCACAGCAGAGCCAGGAAGCGCTGGGCGCTGGCGTACACCCTACTGAGGAACCCTCCCCTCCTCCTGCTCAGAAAACACCTCGCTACCCCCCCATCCTGCTCCACCTCAGCCCAGGCGGCCAACCAGCCGTCTGACCACTTCACAAGAATACGAAGATTTGTAACAGCGGCTCGGACACAGACCGGCTCAACAGCCCCCTCTGGCGGGGGAACACCGCCAAAGCAGCTGAACACACAGGATCAACGCAACGGACCATCGTCATCGGAAGTTTAGACCACCTTCATGGGAAGGTCTGAACACTATCGTGTGGAGTCTAATCCAACCACCATCGTATTGAGTCACCACCATAGTGTAAAGGTTATGCCTCGGTTCCACTGACCCGCTAGACTAAAGAGAGAATTCATTGTGGAGCTTTTGAGGCTGACATGAAAACATCCAAATGAAGAGGTTGGTGGTCTTTCCATCCTGTCTCAAACTCTGATGCTATTCAAACCGATAAAATGTAATACCATAAGAATGTATCATTTAATACATGCAACAATTAAACAAGCAAGGTTGGTTTATAAAATGTTTTTTTTTAATCATAGATGTATATCATCTTTTGGAAAGGTGAGGTATCTTGTATTTGAATGCTGTTAGTGTTGATGCTTTGTTATTATTATTGTTGGTAATCTATGGGTATGGGGGGTTTGAGAATTGTATCCAATATAAATCTGTCCTACAGAATTTTGATCATTGTAAAAGTTCATATATCACCTATTTGTTAGCTTGAATTGTTTTTGCTTTTACACTTTCATGTTTTTACACATTCACATGTTTTTTGATAAAGAGTGAAAACCAGATAATGTTTTTTGAGATAAATCAAACTTTTGACCCAACATAATGTATTGTGCTATTTGTATTGGCCAGAGAATATCCAATCCAGTGTATTATTAAAGATAAAGAAGCATACAACAAAATATTAAATCACATGGATCTAATGGTAAAGTCTGGAATTATGGTTCTGAATAATAGGTAACCACACCAAGGTAACCACAGCTTGGTGCACACACCTACGGTGAAGTGAGAGATGTCATCAAAATTATAATCAATACACCAGCAGCAGGGTTAAGGGGAGGACCAGCAGCAGGGTTAAGGGGAGGACCAGCAGCAGGGTTAAGGGGGGGGGGACCAGCAGCAGGGTTAAGGGCAGCATGGTACGCCTGCTGCGCTGAGCAGCGTTGGGGTAGCAGCCAAGGTCCGATCCATCAGAAGCCACGGCCTACACATCATTCAGTCAAACATATCCCCTTTATTTATATCAAACCACTGTATTTAATAGAGATAGCATCTGAATATAGCGTATATATTTTTTATTTCTCGCATGTTGAGCTGGGAAATGTTATTTGGGGATGGCCACTACCTATTTATCTACTTTTACTTGAGCCTACATCCTGACTTGCAGGGCCTGGACAAGCTTACACTGCATACACAGCATACACAGACCTACTTCTACTACTCTACTGTCTACTTCAAATGCAGTTAGAAATATGGGACAGTTGCTTCATTTTGTTTACATGCCACAGGCCGAAAGACTAAATTAATATGTAACTTACTTGCTCCTTTTAAGTATAACATTGCTTGGGGAGTCCAATTCCTCCACTGAAAAGTGTGGAAAGTGCTTACAATTCTCTGCTAGTTAGCGATCTATCTCTTCTCTACATGTAGTTGTGGTGCGCGAATGCTGCTGAGGGAGGTAGCCTATTTGATTGATTCGCTGAATTGTACAATCATGTGGTGATAAAAAAGAAAAGAAAAGCGATACCATTGGCCTGGGGAGCACACTGGTGCGACCCGAGGGCGAATTTTCTTACGCCAATGAAAAGCTGTCTCTGCTTGATAGACAACAAAGAGTTAGCGAGCTTACATTGATTTCAACGTGGCCGGGCGGCGCCCCTGACTTGGAGGAGGGCTTTATTTCGAATGACCAATAAATAGCCTAGCCCAAATCATTGAGGTTCAGACGCATTTAAATGATTGCTGGCAGTGACAAGTATATCGCACAATTAAACGAGGATAAACGCTTTGTATTTTTGTTGATTTATTTTGTAATGGTAATAGTTTATTATATTCAAGTGAATATTATATTCAAGTGAATATTATATTCAAGTGAATATTTCACGGAGGGTCGGCGCCCTAGCGCCCCCTATTGACCCACCACCACTGCTACATATGAACCTTGAACTTCAAGAATTTATTGTTTTGTTGAATATTTTCTAAATTCATTTTAAAACTGTAATTTAGCATTTAAGACATTTCTATGAAGGGATTGTTTTAACAGATCGTATTTTTCGCCAGTCTGTATTTTTTGTAAGAAGTGTGGTTGAAATAAAGTTTACAAAAAAAATCGCCGCCATTGATTCCCATTTGACCTCTCAACCGTACACTCTGAAGGGCGACTGAAGACAAGGAGGTCGATGGTAAGATAGACGAAGGAAAGTTAATGCAAATGTACATTTTTTGTTGCTTAATTTCGCCATTCGCTTCTAGATTGTTCAGTGCTACGTAATTTAATACTTATTGTGAATTGTTCTGACATCCTTTTTGCCTTAATATGCTAATGCTAATCCCACTCGTTGATGACCGCTAGCTACCAATTGTACACGTGTAACTTTACTTTTCGCCTTCTCCCCCCCCCCAAACCTTCAAGATGGATGGTGAATCAATTAAAAAAATGCTGAGGTCGGTGCTGCTTTCCTCTAAGGAAGGGGTGCCGATCGGCCGGCTTCAAACCGAGTACCGCTCGCTGTGCGGGGAGCTAATCCCGCACAGTAAATTTGGCCACCATAGCTTGGAGAGCTACCTTCGCAGCATTCCCTCCGTTGTGCGGTTGGAGCACCGCATGGGCGAGGTGAGCTGCTGCAAATGTTATCCCTATTTATAAATATTGTTTACAATAGGATTGTCTAAAGAAATGTGGTCACACTGCCTTGGTAAAAGTACAGGGGGCTAATTCGAGTCGGATATGTTTAACCCTGGCCGTTTCTCAATTCGCGTTCTTTTCTGTACTTGTATTCTTGTGAAACGTCATCAGTCGTAGCAAGTAGAGGTGGTTCGGTCGCGAACTGATTCGTTCGAACGAACGAATCGTTAGAACGAACGACCCGAACTGGTTCTTCTCTGTCGTTCGCGTCGGTCGTCTCGTTCGCGTCGGTCGTCTCGTTCGCGTCGGGTCGTCTCGTTTCGCGTCGGTCGTCTCGTTCGCGTCGGTCGTGCTCGTCTTCGTTCGCGTCGTTCGTGACTCAGAATTGACTCCTCCAGACCCACGACTCGCAGACAGTTCTGTTTTTCAGGAAGACGACGAGGGACCGAGGCGCACTCACGGCACACACTGTTGCTTGCACTGCTGCACCAAGGAGCAGGTTATAGTTATAACTAGGCTTTACTTTAGTTAGCTTCAACGATACATGAAGTAAACATACTTGGAACGTCCATGTAGGCCTAACGCAGCAGCACTATGCGCAGGTGATGCCGCAAGGCATATCATTATTAACTAACGCATTATCTCTGAGGTGAAGTAAAGCCTCAGGTGGTCCGTTACATTTTCTTGTCAAGTAGCCTGGTGTTTACATTTTAGGGTTTAGGTGTTTCACATTGTTCCTTTATCTCGGGTATTTTTTTTTAATATATAATAAATTAACGATATTGACTCAACTTTCAGGATAAAGTGATTCGATTCGCCATTCGATTCACCGGAAACTCGACTGAACCAGTTCAGTCGGGTTTCCGGTAGCACTGAGTCTGACTGGACTCAGCTGAGAAACCATGCAATGGTGCATTGCATGATGCGATTCACCGCTACCGCGAAGCGGAACTGGGTCTGAACCGGAAACTGGTCTGAACGAACGAACGAACGATTCGCGAACGACTCATCTTGGCGAACTGACTGACGCGAACTGGTTCACGTAAACGAATCATTGAATCCACCTCTAGTAGCAAGTAGTGTTCCAATTCAAAGTAACATCAAGTCAAGGGCTGTGTCTCAATTCAGGGGACGCATCCGTCGAAAGGTGCATTCGAAGGCTGATTGCGTCACTGCCGCTGTCCCATTTCGAAGGCTACTTCGAATGCGGCCAACAAATGCCAAGTGCCCCTGACTGCATCTTGCAGATCGAGGAGGGGCTTAAATTTTCCCTAAATGTGGGCTGGTCTAAACGTTTAACCCATGGTTTCACCTTCGCGGGCGCCCGCAGATCGAGGAGGGGCTTACATTTTCGCGAAATGTGAGCTGTTCTAAACGTTAAACCCATGCTTTTCACCCCCGCGGGCGCCATCAGGTGGCGGAGATCCGGCAGCACATTCTCAAACGTCAATACAGCACAGCACAATGACTTAACATGTAAAATGTCTTTTTTTTACCATGAAAAAAAAAATAATATATATATATATATATATATACCATAGCATTTCCATAAGAGTATAGACACATTATTTTGTACACTCAATTATATTAGCCAAGTCAAATAAACCAAAGACGGAAGACTTTGCATCATTGATTTTTATTTTCACCCCAGGCAAAAAAAAATTTGATCTGTAAAGAAAATAAAATATGTTTTAGCCTAGCCAAATACATTCCCTAAGCTTCCATAAATGTTTAACAATGGCAAATATCAAGGTATTTTTTTCTGGCCCCATAACAAGCAACCCCTGTTCCCGGTGTTTCCAGTTCTGTCAATTTCCAGCGCTCTAGAAAGGAAACAGATTGCGGTTCTATAGGCACAATAACAATGCAAGATGTAAAACAGATAATTGACCCTTCGCTAAGCCCCGCCCCCTTAGTTACTGTTGCTATGTCTGTCAAGCTTTCGCTCCTAGCAAAAGAAATATGGCGTTTTCAATGATACCATCAACACAATTTCCAAAGGAAATCACCTCACATTTTTGGGGAAAAACGGTTCTGATATATCAGAGAGAAGCCAACAGAAGGGTCTGCAGTATGCGTTTGAGGGATATATCCACAATATCGTCTGCTGGCGGACGATATACACCGGTTGTATTTGTTTACAGCGCGCCAGGATATTGTTCCCATATAGTGGGATTGATTTATACCCTGGAGCTCATAAACAGAGAGCAAGAAAGCCCAACGAAGTCCTGCACAAGTGTGCCACAACAACGGCATAAACCAAGGAGTAATTATATAGGATATTATTTAGGTTTGATTGGTTGTGAGTCTCACTTTTTTGTTACTATGATAATACAGATGATGGCGCTCTTATAACAAACGTTTCTTTTATTAATCTTTCCGTGATTCAGCTGTTGATGTGGTCTTCCACTAGGGCTGTAGCGATACACTAATCTCACATTACGATATACGATATTCAGCTCACGATATGATATATATCACGATATTCAGTCAACGATATGATTCGATACGATTCGATATAATTCGATACACTTGCATCATTTTCTGAAAGATTTAAAAGGTAGTGTGATTTTGGTGACATCTTGAGTGTTCCATTTACTTGGATTGAATTAATTGAACTGAAAACTAAAAACATCAATTATACAATATGTGTCTGACTGGACAGAGTCTACAGCTTGCAAATGCTGGACAAAATGAATCAAAGATGTGTTGAGAAAATTAGTTCCATTTATTGAAACAGTGCAAACTGCATTACAAGCCTTTGAAAAGTAAATAAAGGTGCAGTATTACAATTAACAATGGAGAGTTTAATAAAAGTGCAGCAAGTGGCCTGTTCTGGAACAGATTCAAAGACAGCTTTTTTAGCTTTAAAACTGAAACATTATGAGACTCGGTGGGCTCGTAAGGTTGGTGGTGTTTTCCGGAGTATTTCACGTTTTGTGTGACACAGTTTGCAAACCGCGATGCTTTTG
>OLKM01007449.1:0-11797 GCA_900291075.1 Melanogrammus aeglefinus | reverse complement strand
GGGCACACGCCATTTCTTCTGCACTTACATTGCATCTATAATCTCTAACTGTTCTGTTAATAAACTAAGGGATTTAAGTAATTTCTTGTGGTGAAGAAGATCCTGCATTTCTTAGCTGTCAAGCTAACAAAGTAATAAAGGACAATTAAAAAAACTCCTGTTTTGGGAGTTTAGCTGGGAAAAGGCGTTGTCAGCCAAGATTAAGAACAGAACTAAAGTTTTAAAGATGACGTGATTTGTCAGAGGACAGATGCTGACAGAATATGATTTGTAAGGATTAAAATACCCTTAACTGACAGGTAGGCCTATACAAGTAGTTCATATTACTCAACCTTTTGACAGCAATAAAATATAGTAATTATAGCAGTAATATCAGGAATAAATTCTAAATATCCTATAGGCTATAATTGAATAGGCTACTAAAACACTGAGGGACACTTTTACTGCAATGAGTAGGCCTACTTTACTTTGATGTTACTTTTGATACATGTGAACATTTTTATTGATAATAGTTAAATACTTTTAATTAATAGGACATGTGTTTAATGGAGGACGGTGCATACTTCCTCTGGAAATATTTTCTGCGTTCTTGCCAAGAAAGAGACATTTTAGCTTACCTTTTCTTCTTGCATTCGGTGCAAGAAGAAATGTTTTCCTCAGTAACCCCTCTTTTTCGTAGAAAATCACACAGACTATCATCGTATGGTGTTTGGTCTGTCATCTCTTTACTGTGGCGTGCACTTCTGTTTACAATTGGGAAAGTCATATGCCAACAGGTAAGACTCCCTTGTTGGCTAAGCTACCTAGAGCTAACCATGGCACTAACAGCTGATACTTTGTTACTTCGCCTGTTAGCTAAAGCAACACTACTTAAAAAAAGAAAAGGAAATAAAAAAGCAAGCAACTTTTGTCGTAAAACCGTTAATCTACTAAATTGATCTATACTTTCACTGAAATGTCCATTAGTATTTAGCAGATATGGGACAAAGTCACTGTTTGGCAAGTCCCAAGTAAGTCCCAAGTCTTAGCAGTCAAGTCCGAAGGTCAGTCCGAGTCGGTCCAAGTCAAGACAGGGAAAGGCAAGTCGATCCAAGTCAAAGTCACACCAAAGCCAAGTCAAGTCCAAGTCCCTAACCCTGAATTTTCAATTCTTGAACAATTCACCATGTAGCAACACCAGTAGAGGCATATACTTTTCCCTGAACTTTTAAACGTTGCAAACGTGCAAAAAATAATTATATATTTATGTGGCATCAGTACAATTCCTAAAATATATCTGTGGCATTCAGTAGGCCAATGCTGTGGTAAAGTGTGTAAAGTATGACCAAGTGTTTCTTTCAGTTCAATATATAGAATTGTATCAATCCCCTGTAGGAGAAATATGTTAAGGTTTGTCCCTATAAAACAATAATGGTAAAAAAATAAATACAAAACATGACAGTAACTAAGTAGGTCAAACCGTCCAATCTGAAGGATCTACTTAACCACTCCCCCTACTCACTTCCACCAATGCAAAGCGAACAGAACTGACTAGGGGGAGGGCGTAGCGTAACTAGCTTTTGTGAACGGACCCAGCACGTCCGACTGGGGCTTTTCTCCTGAACAATCCCAATGACTTCAGATGTGTCTGCGCAATGTTGACATACTCATATAATGTGCCCTCCTCACTTTTAAGGAACATCAATATTTCCCAATGCCTCAATCCGAGCAAGAAATAAAATACAATAGCGTCGGATAGCGTCATCGTTGCCGTCCTGCAGCCAGCCAGCCACGTTATTGATGAATGAGAGGGGCGATCCTGATGTCGTAATTACGAGATCTTTTCTCGTAATCACGAGATCTTTTCTCATAATTACGAGATCCTGATGTCGTAATTACGAGAAAAGATCTCGTAATTATGAGATCCTGAAGTCGTAATTACGAGATCTTTTCTCGTAATTACGAGATCCTGCTGCGCTAACGGCTACGTATGGTGTGAAACTTCTTTTTTTTGTGAATGCTCAGCGCCACCGTAAGTTACCACTTAAAGCTAGGATATGCGATTTTGGGGAAAACAGCCGTTGAGATTCCGTTGCGTTCTCTCTGGTCCCTCCCTCCCACGCGCTACCTGCTGTAGCTCCTCCCTCCGAACGTCAGTGATGCGCGTTCATGTGAATTCAGTTTCATTGATAGGAAGACGAAACATCATGTCCGATTCCGAGGTAATTAAACATTAGTGCTGATAACTGCATAAGTACATATATAGCATCAACATCTTACTCACAGTCACAGACATACCATGTATGTTATCTTAAAATCATTGTTGCGCTGGTAGAAAGGTAGCTGTATCAGCCAAGCAAGTTAGCAAACTAAGTGCAACTGTAATTTGTTAGCATAAGCTGCTGTAGGCTCGTGAACGCTCATGCAGGGGACGCACCGAACGTCGGTTGCCAAGTTTGGCGGGACAGTCCCACAGCCAATAAGAACGGAGAATCGGAGCCTCGCTCTGATTGGTCAAAGTGTACATGAGCGGTGGCAATTTTTGGGGGGGGCACACAGAGGCAGGGGAGAGCAAAGTGATGTTCAGATATTCTCAGAGCACTTCGCCTACATATAGCTGACTGGCTATTATAACATTTTTGCTAAATATTTCAGTAAAAAAATCGCCTACCCTAGCTTTAATGAGGGGGAATTCAGAATCCAACAACTCCCTAAGGTAGGCAATCATTCGCCAATGGCTTTACAAGGCTGCATTCAGTTTAATGTAAATTCCAAGGCAGGTACATAGTTGAGGCAAGCAATGGGTTATTTATTATGCTCTATCAGATGTTCATTCATATGAATAACTGCCTTACATACACAGTGGCAATTGACTACGTGGTACCTTTTTTCAAACATTATTAGTATGTACTCAAATAGATATTTTTTCTACATAGTGTTTAGGGTCAGTTATTTGTGTTGATCGAAAATGAAGGAATAGCACAAAGTGCATGTTTTCCTCTGGATGTGTTTAAGTTTCACATCGTAGAAGGACACTATCTGTATTTAAGACATTTAAGACAGGAAACAGGCCCTCATAGTGGGGGTTCATCTAAGATGCTGAACAAGCATAAACACACACACACACACACACACACACACACACACACACACACACACACACACACACACACACACACACACACACACACACACACACACACACACACACACACACACACACACACACACACACACACACACACACACACACACACACACACACACACACACACACACACACACACACACACACACACAGAGGCAGTTTATTGCTTGTTACAGTCTGACTAATGACAGACCAAAGTTATATTTATGACAATTTTCTGTTCGTTAGCGTGGGTAGATCACGCCATTCCTAACCATCCCTGGAAAGAGGAATCCCTCACTCTTCTTTCCTTCTCATGATTTCCTCCTTGCAACTGAATCCTTCGGTTATGTCGTGGATCAAATGACCCGGTATCTGGAAAAAAAAATATTAAAATGATCTTTTTCAGTTTCAACTTCTTCTGCTGACCTTAATTAGTGTAAAAAAAAAACACTATTGCATTTAATATAGATTTGACTGTTAGCAATGGTGTTACTAATGCGAATGAGTGACAACTGACATATCGGGCATCCAGATAATGCCCGATAATGCTAATGCTACATAATAACTGCCATTAGAGTGGACTCCCTATCCCCCTAGATTATGGGGATGCTGATGTTAGTGACAATCACAGCACAAAGCCAGAGACAGGTTCAAACAGGTTGCTGCCAGAGCACTACATGCAAATCTTGAATATGTTGTCAAGCAGTCGCAATGTATATGAAATGCCTGCCTAAGTATAATGTGGTACTAATACCCCCTCTCTGTCTCCATGGAAAGTGGCTGTGTGTCTAGCCTATGTTTCTGCATTGACGGAGGCTGTGTGGGTTTGAATAGTTTTGTTTTTTTTTATCCGGCCAACCAGTCAAGCAAGGCACATCAGCTTTTTAGTTGGCAAACCTGTGTTCACAAACACAGACGTGTATCCATAACCGCAAATACCGCAGAGAAACAGCAAGCTTATAAACGCCAAGTACTGTTGAAGGCCCGCCTCGCGCCTTGAGTCTGGCTACCTTTTTAAAAAAAGACTGACGCGCAATAAGAAACTAATTAGTGCTTTGGCTGTGTTGTCTAACGATGCTACTCACTGTTCAAACTACACAGTAAGAATGTGTAAATTGAAAAGTCCATCAGTCGTCTGGCTTTGGAAATAAAAATGACTAGCACATCAAGATGGTATTGCGGAATATCAATTTTTTTTGGGCAGTCTCCTCTATCTAGCATCTGTGTAACCACTGTCGTTAAAATCCATGCTGTGAATCTTGTTGGTCATTGGCAGAATAACTGCTAACTGCTCGCCAAGCGTCTGCTAATGGGTTTCAAGTATAGCAGCAGTAAAGTGACGAGAACACGTTTTTGAGTGTGGAGAAGCAATATGGCCCAACATGACCCAGAACACTAAGGATAAGGGAGATGGAAATGAGAGGAAAACGGAGGAGAGGAGAGAGAAAACTAGGGGAGGGTAAAGGAGAGGAGAGGAGAAGGGAAGAGGACAAGAAAGAAGATGAGAGAGGGAATGGAAAGGAGACAAGGAGGAAAGAAAAAAGGAAGAGAAGAGAGAAGAGTAGAGGGGGAGAGGACAGGAGACGAGTACGGAAGAGAAGGGACAGAAAGAAGGTAGCGTTAGCGTATCCACTCTGGGTTGTTCTAAAAGATTGAATTCTCTTCAGGTACTGGGGTCCACATTCTGTTGCCTCAGGGAAGGAGGCTGTTGAAATCTGGTGCCGACAGGTGAAGGATTACGACTACAGCAGCCCTGGGTTCAAAGGAAACACAGGTAATGCCAGATGGATCACTGTAAAGACCACCAGACATGGCGGAACACCGCTGCTTCCCACCAATTGTTGAAACCTGTCTGTGGAGTTCTGTGGTAGTGCAAAATGATATCCTGTTGTGGTTTCACCTGATTCATACTTTCTGTTCCTGTGAACCACCATATGACAAAAACATCTATTGCTTCCTGATACCAACTCCCCTATCACATCTGACTTTGTTTGCTTGTCAATGCTACTATGTCCATCCATTGGCAACTATTGCCCATCGTACCATGTTCCTTCTCAAGGTTTCCTAACTTGTAAACCCCCTGTTTTAGAACCAGGCAGTAGAACCCTGCCAGTGAAACCCCTGTAGAACCATCCCGTAAAACTCTGCCAGTGAAACCCCTGTATACCATGCAGTAGAACCCTGCCAATAAACCCCCTGTATTAGAACAAGGCAGTAGAACCCTGCCAATAAACCCCCTGTATTAGAACAAGGCAGTAGAACCCTGCCAATAAACCCCCTGTATTAGAACCAGGCAGTAGAACCCTGTCAATACCCCCCTAGAACCATGCAGTAGAGCCCTGATATTATACGCCCTGTATTAGAACCATGCAGTAGAACCATACCATTAAAATGTTTACATTAGAAACTTACAGTTGAAACCTGTACCAGTAAAACCCCTTGAATTACAACCATGCAGTAGATCTCTGTCATTAATAACTTACAGGCATTGCACCAAAGAAACACACTATCACATCAACAATTGAGTTTGTATTTTAATCTCAATCTGTTCTGAATTTCTTTAGAATTTCTCAGTTACTGTGGATCAAGATGGCATCACTAGACAACATTTCAAAGACAAGTTAGTGAACAATGGGGAGCGGCCAAGTGTGACAGTCCTCTTTGTCAGAAATTCCTTAGTTTGTTTTTTTTCCTTTTTCTTTTTTGCCGTTGTGGGGTCTTGGGTAAAGGGGGGAGTCATTCATATTTGGCCTGTTAAGCCCTCTGAGACTGTAATGGTGATTAATGGCTTTACAAATAAAATTCAATTCAATTCAATTCAATTATTTATGGTTTGTAGTTAGAAGTAAAAGTTCCAGTCTTCTCACAAAATGTTTCTTTCTGGGTTTGGAGAGTTTCTCCTGTATAGGGGTCAAGGTTTGGGGGCTAGGTCACGTTATTGGGACCTGGGAAGCCCTTTGAGCCTGTAGCTGCCATAAAAGCTGCTGTGTCAAATCTCACTGCGGAGTCATGTTCTGATACAGTATAGTTTCTCTTATAGAGACAAATCTACCAGCACCACATGTTAAATTATCTGTGGATTATCAGGATATTGTGGCAGGGATTCAAACTATTTCATGTCTCTCACGTGACAAAACAGAAACCCTTGCCTCACAACAAGGTGACCCATGTTCCCCCCCTAACCTGTTGGTTCCCCCTCCCAGGCCACTTCACCCAGGTGGTGTGGAAGGAGACGACGGAGGTGGGTGTGGGTCTGGCTACAGACGGCAAGAGGGTGTCTCAATACAGACCTGCTGGTAACATCGAGGCATCCTTTGGATGAAACGTCCTTCCAGAAGGTAACACACAAACACACACTCTTCTCTTTGCCAGCATGTTAAAAAACACGTTAACATTGGGATTGGCCTGAGACATCTTTGTCAGACAAGCTTCTCAAATTCTGACAATTCTTGCAAGTAATATTAAATCGTATAAATCGAAAACCCCAGCCAATAAGATCGCTCGAAAACCCGAGCCACTCACATAGCTCGAAAACCCAAGCCAAATCTTTACAAACAGTTTACAAACAGTGTAAACGTAGTGATTTGAAACATCAGGTAACATCATTTGTAACCATGAATTGCAAAATAACATCTTTAGATTAAACATGACACACAAATTAATTGTCAAAGTCAACCCCCCCCCCCCCCCCCACCAACTCCTGAAGAGAGGGTGGGAAGAAAGAGGGGACACTAGAGGGAAAGAAGATAGAACAGGAGAGGAGAAGAGGGAGAGGAAAGGAAAGGAGGCAGCAAGAGGAGAGGAAAGGGACCTTGGATGAATGTCTTGTAACATCCAGCGACACAAGGAGAGGCCTCCTGAGAAAATGACAAGGCAAGGTTGTGTGTGTGACTGTGTGTGTTTGTGTGTGTGTGTGTGACTGTGTGTGTGTGTGTGTGTGTGTGTGTGTGTGTGTGTGTGTGTGTGTGTGTGTGTGTGTGTGTGTGTGTGTGTGTGTGTGTGTGTGTGTGTGTGTGTGTGTGTGTGTGTGTGTGTGTGTGTGTGTGTGTGTGTGTGTGTGTGTGTGGGTGTTTTTGTGTACACGTACACGAACACAATCCCTCCTACACAGAGGATGTTGGGGGCGAGGCCAGGCTGGACTGTATAAGGGCTCTGAGAGGCAGAGAGCAGAAATCCAAACCTCCCAAACACACCTGCAGTCCACCACCACCACACAGGTAAGTGACTATCTCTCTGGTTTATATGCATGTAATCTCCTCAACACGGGTATATGTCAGATACCTGTGGTATATTGTCCTCAGTATTTGGGAGTATAGTTAAAAGGTTTTGTGTGTTTGTGTTCCGTGCAGACTTTTTTCCTCCAGCTGCTTGGACAGACCAGTTTAGCTGATACAATGGCAGGTGAGTAGACACATAGGAAATGTTTGTGTTATGAAAGTATTTCCTTGCCCTTTCGAAGTTGTGTTGGGGCAGGGGGATTGACCATGGGTGACCTGCCTTTGTACCTGATTAGAATGGACTCTGCCACACAGCAACACAAATAGAGATGTTCATTTTTCTTGGTAGATGGAAGCTTCCAAAAGGAGTTCCTCACCACGCACAACACCTACCGGCAGATGCACCAGAGCCCCCCACTGACACTGAGCAAAGACCTCAACGAGTCAGCCCAGAGTTGGGCCGATCACCTGCTGGCCAGTGGGGCCATGGAACACAGCAGTACCAGCGATGGAGAGAACATATATAGCATGTGCAGCTCTGCACCGATCAACCTGACCGGTAGGGTTAGCGTTAGTGTATCCACTCTGGGTTGTTTTAAAAGGCTGAATTCTCTTCAGACACTGGGGTCCACATTTAGTTGTTTCTCTGCTTCAGGGAAGGAGGCTGTTGAAAGCTGGTACGGAGAGGTGAAGGATTATGACTTCAACAGCCCTGGGTTCAAAGGCAACACAGGTAACCCCCGATGCTTCACTGTAAAGACAACGAATACACCAGCACCACATGGTCAATTATCTGTGGTATGAGGGTAGCATGGTATTGCAGAAATCGTGGAAGGGATACAAACCCCTGGCTTACGTCAAGGTGACCCATGTTCCCCCCTAACCTGTTGGTTCCCCCTCCCAGGCCACTTCACCCAGGTGGTGTGGAAGGAGACTACGGAGGTGGGCGCGGGTCTGGCTACAGACGGCAAGAAGGTGTTTGTGGTGGCTCAGTACAGACCTGCTGGTAACATGAACGACACTGCATACTTTGAAAGAAACGTCCTTCCACAAGGTAACACACAAACACACACACACTTCTCTATTCCTAATTGCTAACTCTGTAGACAAGCACTGCTAACTGAACAGGCGTTAAATATATTGATGATGATCTGTGCGCTATTTGCATCCTCTTGCATAGTTTCAGTTCTCTATGCATTGGTGGGTCTGCAAACACTGCTCACCATTGTTTTAACTGTTACTTTCCAGTGTAAAGGATATGCAATTTTCAGCTGGTGGGGGGGGCTCCAGCAGAACAGACAGCAATGGAGGAACAAAAGACTGCATACTGCTGTAAACCCCCGCAAGGAGAAAAACTGTATTATTAGAACCATGCTGTAGAACCCAAACATTAAAGACCTGTATTGGGACCATGCTGTAGAAGCCTGACAACTAAAAATTAAACAGTTTACGTGCAATAAAGAATACTACATAAATAATTGCAGTTTGTATTTTTATTCTCTATGTGTTAATATACAGAGGTTTTACACACACACACACATTTATATATATATATATATATATATATATATATATATATATATTATATATATATATATATATATATATATATATATATATATATATATATATACTGTATATACTGTATATACTGTATATATACACACAACATATATTTACAATTTTACATAAATATCTTAACATGAGGATTGGCCGTGGCATCTTTGTCAGACAAGCTTCTCAATTTCTCACAAATCTTATAAGTAATAACTTGGAAATATAAAGAAATGTTTACATCTGCTTTAGGGGGGATTGCAGAAACACGCGCAAAGCGTGTTTCAGCACAACAGAGTGGGCCAGCTGACCAATCACAGGGCTTTTCACAAAGCGGAACGCTCTCGGCCGCCCTCGGACCATGGCCGAGAGCAGCCATGTTCCTATCATTATTTTTTTCACCTTGCATCTCGAGATGACGACATGATTGAGACCTCGAGAAAACAACACAATTATTTCGTGATCTCGAGAAAACAAAATTTATTAGTGATCACAGGAAAAAAAAAAAAAAGAGAGAAACGTCTACGCCCCCTTTTGCTTGACAGATCTCCGTCTAGTCGGTAAAGACAAAGTCTTTCTGCGGACTTTGAATCTTGAAATTATCCCGAATTAGGAGACACAGTGCAATCCCCCCCCCCCCCCCCCATGCGTCAGTCCCTGGTCAAATTTCCTTATCAGCTGATTGATTATTCATGACATAATTATTCAAAACCAAAAACTGCGTCTGTTCTAATTAAATTGCCTGAATGAAGTCGGCACTGGCGGCATAGGGTGCGTTCATGCGGAAGACGTTTCTCACTCGTTTTCCGTGATCACGAATTAATTGTTTTCTCGAGATCACAAAATAATTGTGTTGTTTTCTTGAGATCACAAAATAATTGTGTTGTTTTCTCGAGATCAGAAATTAACAGTTTTCTCGAGATTACAAATTAATTGTTTTGTGTAGATCTCAAATTAATTAGCCTATCTCATTATCTCGAGATAACAAAGTGAAAAAAAGAACGATAAGACATGCACGGCCGCTCTCGGCTTCCAAGGGGTATTTTGAACATCAAGGCAAGTAGACCTATTCTAGTAGTGCCACCAAATGCAATAAGTAACAACAAAAAAAACATTGTATGAAGCCCTTTATTCAAGACACCAGTGAAGAAAACCTGTTTCCAAAACTGCTGGAGTGTCCATTAAGAGAAACAACATTGCAAAGAATGTTGTTTATCAAGTTTGCTATTGAGGAACTGCATGACCAATTTTATTTAAAAGTAATCCAGACTGAACTGTTTAAGTTTGAGAATTGGTTCATAAAACAGCACTGTGAATATTTAGAATATACAGTCAAGTTGATGACATTGCAGTGGTGAAATGACGGGTCTTTTTAATGAAAAGTACAAGTAGGCTACACAACTTCTGTCACATCACATTTGTAAACATGAAATGCAAAGGAACATCTTAAGATTTAACATTACACACGATCTGGTTGAAAAAACAGAATTAGATAGCTGAATTCTCATTGGCAACCTAATAGCCAAGGACATCTGAAGCAAACAGTTGAGACGGGCTACCTGGGTGAATCTTTGCGCATTTGCCCTCACCACAACTTGACCACCACATCCTCCATGGTCGTCCTGGCAATAGTGCGTACGTATATGTAGGCCTACATCATTCCATGCAAACATGAGGAGAGAAAGTTGTCAGCAACGTTCTCGGGACGCAGTTCAACGCCCCCAAAAATAGTCAACACACAACACGAGGCAGATCAAAACTACAAGGCTAGTATAATCTGTAGCCCATTGAACACGTAGGGATATGGAAGAACACACCACAAAAATACAGCATGCCTCAAAGGCGGAATTGAAATAACAAGGAAAGAATACTCCTCAATAACGCAGAATGTACAGCAATCCACGATACAGTGGCGCGTGCAACCAGCGCGACCTCTGGTGGGTCACATGGGGACAGCAGGAGCCCTGCTGGCTTTATTAAAATATTATTTATAAACGTGTAACTCACACTGGGCGCTTAAAACATGGCTTTGTAACACACGGCAATTCTGTCCATCTTTGCAAGTAAAACACCGTGATGTATTGTTATATATGGTGACATAGGGTGATATGTGGTGTGCCAGCTTGATTCTCAATGCTTCAGTAAAGGTTTATTTAAAATCTCATGCTATCCTTTACTATCTCTTGGAACAACCCCCCCCCCCCTCTCAGTCTGTGTCGAATCTGGACCAGTGTGTGTGCGTGCGTGTGTGCGTGCGTGCGTGCGTGCGTGCGTGCGTGTGTGTGTGTGTGTGTGTGTGTGTGTGTGTGTGTGTGTGTGTGTGTGTGTGTGTGTGTGTGTGCGTGTGTGCGTGCGTGTGTGTGTGTGTGTGTGTGTGTGTTTTGAGACTGTACATAGAACAGTGATTCGTGGTCTCTAATCAAATCAACACCAGTCGACATCCTGACTCTCATCCATCTGGACCAGAAACAGAACCAAAGCGCTTATAACACACACACACACACACACACACACACACACACACACACACACACACATGGCCGCGGGAAGTGGGGGTAGCACCCCCAGCAAAAAAATTAAATAATAATAATTATAATAATTATAATAATAAAAATAAAAATATTTTGCAGAATTTATAAATTCTTTATGAATATTTTGGGAAATAATTTTAACACACGTAGGCTATTTAGTGTATTTTGGATTTTAATTTAATTATTTTGAGGCCTAGGGGGGGGGCGCGCGGGAAGTGGGTGGTAGACCCCCAGCAAAAAAATTAATATAATAATTATAATAATTATATAATAAAAATAAAATATTTTGCAGAATTTACTAATTCTTTATGATATTTTGGGAAATAATTTTAACACACTAGGCTTTTAGTGTATTTTGGATTTTTAATTTAATTATTTTGAGCCTA
>OLKM01007448.1:0-11800 GCA_900291075.1 Melanogrammus aeglefinus | reverse complement strand
TGAGAAGCAGATCCCTCAGAGCTTTCTCTTCAGCATCCTTGTCTAGGAAAAACGTGTGCGTTCTCCTCAAGCCCTCTGGACAGAACAAACATTCAAGGAGAACTTTACTTTGAACTCACTGAGGACATCAGAAGCATCTGTCCTGGATTCACGTCCCACTGGGCAAGAGATGCCTTCTAATGTTCATGAAGAGCTGAAGTCAAACGTCTGGTGCGACATTTACACACTTGATCAGCTCTGTTTGATGCCTGCTGTAGGCTGAGCACTGGTAACTTTGACCTCTCCTGGTGACTGTGGGGAACACACACACACACAGACAGACAGACAGACAGACAGACAGACAGACAGACAGGACAGACAGGACAGACAGACAGACAGACAGACCAGACAGACAGACAGACAAGACAGGAAACAGACAGGGACAGGGACAGACAGACGGGAATTATATTTCCACCAGACTTAGATTATCAGTATCAGTAGAGTCTATCAACCCAACTTGCGTCTGTTTTCATCATCTGTTTGAACCCCCTACCTCTCCGCCCTCTGGAGGGGCTCCATCTTTAGTCAAATGTATATCCATAGAGTGGTGACTCTTCATGGAGGACACAGCTGGGTCCGAGGGGAGTCTGCTCTCTCCTTCTGGACTCTTCTAGAAAAACAAGAAACAGGATTTATGGAAGTTTGATAGAAGCTGTATCTTTATGATCTCTGATAAATCCTCACCCCCTCTCAGTAGACTGATTTCCGTCTTTAAAACAGAGAGGTGGATCCATAGACTGGTCACTCTTCATGGAGACACAGCTGGGTCCAGGGGAGCCTGCTCTCTGCTGCTGCTCTGGGCTTCAACACACCCCCCCCCCCCCCCCAAACAACACGTCTGTGATGCCATACACTGCTGGAGCTCTGAGATGGACAAACAGTCACAGACCAGAGAGATCCTCTTCTTACCTCTTAGCTTTTGCTTCGGCGGCCCATGTTCCCAGACAGAGTGGTCCTAGAGGTAGGACCCCCCTCCTCTCTCTCCTCATCCATAGTAGACTGGAGACCTGGACACAAACACAACTCATCCATCACTTCATTTGCCTTTAACTTATCTGATTTATTGTTGAGAAAGATCATTTGTGACTTGTCCAACCCGGTCTTCACGAAAAATTCGCTGACACTGTCCACGTTATTTTAATCTATTTTTTCGTGATCAGCGACACGCATTTTTCAAAAATTTCGCTGTCAAGAAGCACAATTTTCAAGTTCATGTATCTCAATTGGGAAGTATTTGTCGTGTACTAAGCACGACTAACCAACTTAAGGTTCTGTCTGCAGCGTTCTCCCTAACGTCCCTGAAGGAGCTCCGTACAGAATATTGATTGTTATATTGTTATATTGAAATTGTCTGCGATAACTAACAATGTGGACAAGCTTTTTGGCCACGCCGTTTCTCACTTAAAATTGTCTGTGATTAACTAACAATTACGAACAGCTTTTGGCCACCCGGTTCTACTTTCGCCTTGATTCTGAGAAATTGTAACAATTCACGGATAGGCCTATTATTTAAATGCAGGGTGGGCTGCTCATGTGCAAAAAACCGCAGCAATGAAACAAATGGGTAGCTGCAATCATTCTGCTTCTTTTAGAATGTATGTCTTGATGTTTATGTTGTAGCCTAACCTAGCATCTATTGTCTTGTACTTGGCTATGTTGCAGGGACGTTGCGAAAGTAGTGGTGCGGGCGGGTATTGGATTGTTGTATTGCGAAAACAAGTAGTATTTGTTTTGACGTTTGTTTTAACTAAAGCCAAGGGACATAATAACGGCGCTTAATGCGCGCCACATTTTTTTGTTTGTGCCGCTTTCTATCTCCGTTCCACAAAGAGCCTCAAGCCTCTCTTCAATTGATTCCAATGGAAACTTTATTTGTTTCTATTTGATCCTCTTACGATTCTTACGGATCGGATAAGTTACATAGACCACACACCACACGCACACGCAACACGCACACGCACACACACATCCAAGACAAACATTCATGGAAAAGCATGTCTCCGTCTGTTTGAGCCTATTATTAAAATAGCCTAACAAAGAAATGGTCAAGTGAAATTGTCCTAATTTTTTTCCTCTAACACTCTGAACATAAATTGATTGATAGGTGAACAGAACAGGACACATAAGCCACGCATAAAAACACAATGACAAAAACAGGGACGGGTCACTTGTGAGCTGTGAACCCACACACGCACGCACGCACGCACCACACGCACACACACACACACACACACACCACACACACCACACACACACACACACACAACACACACCCAGCCCAACACACACATCCAGACAAAGCATCATGGAAAGCATGTCTCCCGTCCGCGTTTTAATAAGACCTTAGCCATAATAAATAGGCCCACCAAGAAAATTGGTCAAGCTGAAAATTGTCCTATTTTTGCCTCTACACTGCTGACATAAATTGATTTGATAGGTTGAAACAGACAGGACACATAAGCCACGCATAAAAAAACACAAATCGACAAACAGGACGGGTTCAACTGTGAGCGCTTTGTGCTGCCCGATCAATTTGAGGCCGTGCTATCATAAACAAAGCGGAGGCTTAACTGGCCATCAGGGGAACGCGCAGCACATGGCTAATTTGAATAAGTGATAATAATTAATTATATGGAGAATAATTAATTATATTGAGAATAAAGTTAGGAGCAGTCTGGTAAAAAGCTACCTGATGTCTTCTCTGTTAATCATTTTTTTACTTTACTGAAATTGATTTTTGTTTGTTAACGCAGACACTATTCAACAAATATTAATGTTCATTGCCTTATTTTGTCTCAGAACAATGCGGGAGTGAAAACCGAAACTTAAAACTGCGCAGGCCTGGCTTGGACTTGAGGTTGAGCAGCCAAATAGCCTAAAATTAATAAATATTGTTACTAAATAGAAGTAGGCCTAATGGTGTACGTTTGTGTTGTGTTTGATTTTCCTACTATGCCTTACAGTAGATTCTGCGCTCTGACGCCACTAAACTGTTTCTGTAGACCTAACACTATCGCCGATCACATGAACACCCACCCCGGGCTTCTTTTTTTCTTTTTTTAATTTTTTGATATGATTTTCGGCAAACGAAAATCGTTTTTTTTCGGTTTGCGGCCGCGGGAATACTCGTATTTCTGATTGGCGTGCATTTAACTTCCTGATATTGGCCGCTATGGACACCTGAAAGTTAGTTCCAGTCAGTGTTTAGATTCTCTGCCCGAGCCCGGAGCCCCACCCGTATGCCACCACTATCCCTCGGACCGGACCGTTTTGTATTTATTTATCATTGTTTATTGGCTAATCTGAGGAGAAATCTATGCCACGCGTATTACACGGTTCTTCTTCATGCCGTGGGACGCTCCGTTCACTTGCATGGGTAGTCCGGTGACGTGTCAACCCCAGCGTCTTCCGTTGCTAAGCGATGACACCGTCTTTGCGGACAAATTATTTCTTTGCTGATCAACACTACGAATGGCCAAAAGACTTGTATTGCCCCCCCCCCCCCCCCCCCCCTTTTAAATAAATACTAAGCAGATTATTATTTATTATTATTATTATTATTATTATATTTTATTATTATTATTATTATCATTCAACTTGAACATGTTTTTTACAGTAGAGTGGTGGAGGGATGACGTAGGTCGGCCAACCCGGAAGTGGAGCGTCGCGCTAGGTTCTCTTGACAAAAGCCAACGGTTTTTTTTCTATTTGGGTTTTTGGATTATCGCAGAAGAAATTGCATTTCTTTGAAGCACCTCCTCAAAAGCTGAAAATAAATAAAAAATAACCTTGCTCCAAAAGAACGAAATGTAAACCAATGCTTTTGAATGGGAGTGTTTCTCAGACATTTAACGTGCTCCACAAAACGATACGAGAGAGAGAGAGAAAGAGAGAGAGGGAGGGACAAAGAGAGGGAGAGCGAGAGAGAGAGCCTTCAGAAAGGTTGTGCGCAGATAGTACAGTGCGCCCTAGTTATGTTTAGCCTGGCTCCGCCCGCCCACCAACTTCCGGCCAAATTTCATTTTCCCTTCAGTAGTCAGTCTGGGAGTTGTGGGCCAGGAAGTGGATTTTCAATGGTCAGATACAGATCTTGTTATAACGATAATTGAATAAAAGTTATGGTCTACTTATAGATAGAATATTACAACGGAATAATGTGATATATATATAATATATTTTAATATTTAATTATTTAAATACAAAAACGGCTTTAAACATGTGACATGCCTTTGGCTTTTCTTTTCAATGGGCCTGCGTCAACGGTCACGTCACTCTCGGCAAACCAACGTTGGTTAAAGGCGGGCAATGGAGCTGCCGTAAAATTGTGTTGTTTTTGTCGTAAACGTTAGTTTTCCTAACCGCCGCCTAGCTTGGTTAGGAAATATAGATATTTCCATGAAAATATATCTACCATATAACGGGGCAAACAAGGTGTCCTTTGACATTCTACGTTTCGAGCAACTTGCAACGGTGCCATACATGACATATATTGACTATGTTTCAGGGTAGTAATTAGCTGTCGATTTTGGGAGGCCTTTATCAATATATGACCAGCTATAGATTGTGCTTCCCGCGATTGAGTTTTCTTGACAAATTGACATGTTATTTAGCATCTACATTAGCAGCTGAGTTCCAATGAGATCAAGCTCGACCTTGTGCCACACCGAGATCATGTCCTAGACCATAGGTTGTACCATGTAAAATACAGGGCGGTGTAGTGTAGGGGGCCATGTAGGGCCGTGTGGAGTGTTCATGCTTGGTGTCATTGGACTCAGCTCAATGTGTAGTAGATGCTAAATAACATGTCATTTGTTCACATACTTTTATCGGGGAAGCAAATCAATAGCTGGTCATTATTTTGATTAAGGCCTCAATTTTCGACAGCCTAATTCATTAAAACATGTTGGAATGTGTTCATGTGTGGCACCATTTGCAATCGCCTGGAAGCGTAGATGTTGAAAGGACATCTTGTTTGCCCTATTACGCCACGCCCCTACAAGAAATTACTCAGCAAGTGCTCCATCTCGTTGCACCTCACCCAGTGGCTCGCTGCAAGATTTTGGGCCTGAAGTTCTACCCGATGACCTACACCCTAGCCATCCAACCATGCATATCTGAGAATCAGGCCCTCTTTTAATAATGACAAAAAGTTATGAGAGAAATGCACATTAACTTTTTGTTATCTCATAAGCGGCGTGGTGCCGGCTCCTTTTGACCTTTTGACCCCAAAAACAGTTTGAGTCGGTCGGACTCCGAGGGCAGGAAGGGGGGGCCTGCCCTCGGGGGCCAAGTTTTGGGCAGGAAGGGCCCCCCCCTTCCTGCCCTCGGGGTCCGACCGGTGTCCAAGTTTCTCGGTACGGGCGGTTCCCAGTTAGGCCTAGAATAAGGGTATTCAAATTTCAGAGGGCGGTGTAGGACCTTCCTATCTCAAAAACCTGTTTTTCACCACATTTCTGAGCCATTAGGTCTTGCAGGCAACAGTTCTGAGGGGCTTTTTGTCCAAATGACAGTCCATTTGGGAAAACTTTTTTTCTCTAAGGGCTAGAACTCCAAATCTCGGATATGTTGTTCTCGGGGACCCGCGGAAATGTGTGTAAACATTTTAGCATCCCTAGCCATCTCGAAAAGGCCGGAAAGGGGCGTGACCTCCAACAGTACAGAGTAAATAGTACATAAAGACAGAGGTTAGTTTCTAGTCCCCATTTTTGTGGGATGGAGGTGTACATTTTTGGCTTAAGGTGTGTAGAGACAAGCTGGCCTGGTGGCCAAGTTTTTGAAAATCCTGGGGGTCAAAAGGTTCAAAAAGAACCAGCACCACGCCGCTTATGACATAACAAAAGTTAATGTGCATTTCTCTCATAACTTTTTGTCATTATTTAAAGAGAGGCCTGATTTTCAGATATGCATGTTGGATGGCTTAGGGTGTAGGTCTGGTAGAACTTCAGGCCAAAAATCTTGCAAGCGAGCCGCTGGGTGAGTGGTGCAACGATTTGGAGCACTTGCTTGAGTAATTTCTTGTAGGGCCGGTGGCATTAAGAGGGCAAACCAAGATGTCCTTCAACATCTACGCTTCCAGGCGATTGCAATTGGTGCCACATATGAACACATTCAAACATGTTTAATGATTAGCTGTCGAAATTGGAGGCCTTAATCAATAATGACCAGCTATTTGATTTGCTTCCCGATAAAAGTTTGTGACCAAATGACATTTTTTATTTAGCATCTACACATTGAGCTGAGTCCAATGACACCAAGCATGACACTCCACGGCCCTACATGGCCCCCTCACACTAACACCGCCCCTGTATTTTACATGCACACCTATGGTCTAGGCACATGATCTCGGTGGGTGGGCACAAGGTCGAGCTTGATCTCATTGGACTCAGCTGTAATGTAGATGCTAAATAACATGTCATTTGTCCAGACAAACTCAATCGGGAAGCCAAAATCTAGAGCTGGTCATTATTGATAAAAGGCCTCCAAAATCGGACAGCTAATTACTACCCTTGAAACATAGTTCAAATATGGGTCATGTATGGGCACCGTTGGCAATTGGCCTCGAAAACGTAGATGTCCAAAGGGACACCTTGTTGGCCCTGTTACGGGGCAGATATTTTTCATGGAATATCTATATTTCCTAACCAAGCTAGCGCGTGTTAGGAAAGCTAACGTTTACAACAAAAAAACAACACAATTACGGCAGGCTCCATTTGCCGCCTTTAACCAACGTGGTTTTGCCGAGAGTGACGTGACGTTACGCAGGCCATTTGAAAAGAAAAGCCCAAAGGGCATTGTCACATGTTTAAAGCCGTTTTGTATTTAAGTAATTAAATATTAAAATATATTATATATATACAATTATTTCGTTGCTAAGTATTCTATCTATAAAGTAGACCCATAACTTTATATTCAAATTCATCGTTATAACAAGATCTGCATCTGACCATTTTGAAAATCCACTTCCTGGCCCACAACTAGATCGGTCGCGTCCCTAGCCACCTGACGTCGTTGAAACATGCTAGGGAGACCATAAAACTAACTATCAAACTAAAGATCCAAGACACATTCACTGACTGAAGATTTATGCAAGTTAAAATAGTATATTTCTCGCGTAGAAATGTTATTAGAAACACGTTTAATGGTGAATCTGTCCTAATATATATATATATATATATTTAGATGCAAATATTTCTGCAATAATCCAAAAACCCAATGGGAAAAAACCCGTTGCGGCTTTCTTTGTTGGCAAGAGAACCCAGGGGCGAACGCTTCACCTTCCGGGTTGGCCCGACCTACGTCCATCCCTCCACCACTCATACTGGAAAACGCATGTTCAAGGTGTGAATAATAAATAATTAATAATAAATTAATAATAATAATAATAATAATTATATATAATATTCTGCCATAGTAATTTATTTAAGGGGGGGGGGGGACATACAAGTCTTTTGGCCATTCGTTAGTGTGTTGATCAGCAGAGAAATAATTTGTCCCGGCAAAGACGGTGGTGTCGTCGCTTAACGGAAGACGCTGGGGTTGACAAGTCACCGGACTACCCATGCAAGTGAAAGGAGCGTCCCACGGCATGAAGAAGAACTGTGTAATCGGGCGTGGCATAGATTTATCCTCCAGCTGATTGAGGCCAATAAACAAATGATAAAAAAAAAAAAAAAAAGGGGTCCGGCCGCGGGATGGATGGTTGGGTAAACAACGGGTGGGGCTCGGTGCTCGGGCAGAGAATCTAAACACTGACTGGTCTGGGAACTAGACTTAGCAGGTGCTCCATAGGCCAATATCAGGAGTTAATGCACGCCATATCAGATACGAGTATTCCCCCTGGCCGCAAACCGAAAAAAAACGATTTTCAGTTTGCCGAAATCATATCTCAAAAAAATTAAAAAAAAGAAAAAAGAAAGCCGGGTGTGGTGTGTTCATGTGATCGGCGATAGTGTAGGTCTACAGAACAGTTAGTGGCCGTTCAGAGCGCCAGAAATCTTACTTGTAGGCAAGTAGGAAAATCACACAACACAACGTACACATTAGGCCTACTTCTATTTAGTAACAATATTTATTAATTAGGCTATTTAGGCTGCCTCCAACTCAAGTCAGCCCAGCCTGGCGACAGTTATAGTTTCGGTTTTCAACTCCGACCAAAAATAAGCAGAACATTAATTTTTTGAATAGTTGTCTGTGTTAACAAAACAAATCAATTCAGTAAAGTAAAAAATCATTAACAGAGAGAAGACATCAGGTTACTTTTACCAGGAAACATCTCCTAACTTTAATTCTCATATAATTATTATTTCTTCATGAATTATTATATATCATTATTCAAATTAGCCATGTGCTGCGCGTTCCCTTTGATTGGCCAGGTTAAGCCTCGCTTTTGTTTATGATAAAGCCACGGCCCTCAATTGATCGGGGCACACAAAGCAGCTCACAGTGACCCGTCCTGTTTTGGTCGATTGTGTTTTTTATGCGTGGCTTATGTGGTTCCTGTTCTGTTCAACCTATCAATTCAATTTTATGTCAGAGTGTAGAGGAAAAAATAGGACAATTTCAACTTGACCATTTTCTTTGTGGGCTATTTAATAATAGGCTAAGTCTTATTAAACGGACGGAGAGATCATGCTTTCCATTGATGCTTTGTCTGGATGTGTGTGTTGTGTGTGTGTCGTGTGGTGTGTGTGTGTTGTGTGTGTGTGTGTGTGTGTGTGTGATGTGTGTGTGTGTGTTGTGTGTGTGTGTGTGTTTTGTGCTGTGTGTGTGTGCTGTGTGCGTGCGTGCGTGCGTGGTTGGGTGGGTTGGGGTGGTTGGGTGGGTGTGTGTGTGTGTGTGTGTGCGCGTTGCGTCGTGCTCGGTGTTCGCTGTATCGTGCGTGTGTAACTATCCGATCCGTTAGATCGTAAGTAAAGAAATCAATAGAAAACAAATAAAAGTTCATATTAAGGATCAATTGCAAGAACTTTGAGCTCTTGTGGACGGAGAAGAGAAAGCGGCACAAACAAAAAACAATGTGCCGCGGCATTAACCAGTTATTATTGTCCCTTGGCTTTAGTGAAAACAACGTCACAAACAAATACTCTGTTTTTCCAATACAACCAATCCAATACCCGCCCGCACTCCTCTACTTCCAACGTCCCTGCATAAGCCAAGAACAAGATACTAGATGGTAGGTACAATAAAGATCAAGCCATAGCCTACCATTCTAAAAAGAACAGATGAGCAGCTACCCTTGTTTCCTTCGCGGTTTGCCTACAGCCCACCTGCATTTAATATATCCGTGAATTGTTACAATTTCTCAGAATCAAGAGGCGAAAGTAGAAGCGGTGGCCCAAAAGGCTGTCGTATTGTTAGTTATCACAGACAATTTTTAAGTAGAAACGGTGTATGATGACCAAAAGCTGTCACATCATGTTAGTTATATCGCAGACAATTTCAATATAACACAATCAATTGTCTGTACGGAGCTCCTTCAGGGACGTTAGGGGAGACAACGCTTGCCGACAGAACCTTAGTTTGGAGGTCGTGCTCCTCAGTGACACCGACAAATACTTCCCAATTGAGATACA
This sequence comes from Melanogrammus aeglefinus, assembly GCA_900291075.1. Classification (NCBI taxonomy): domain Eukaryota; kingdom Metazoa; phylum Chordata; class Actinopteri; order Gadiformes; family Gadidae; genus Melanogrammus; species Melanogrammus aeglefinus. The sequence continues at coordinate 2,189 of OLKM01007448.1, read as the reverse complement.
TATGAGCTTGAAAAATTGTGGCTTCTTGACAGCGGAAAATTTTTGGAAATATACGTGTCGCTGATCACTGAAAAATAAATTTAAATACACGTGACAGTGTGACGAAATTTTCATAGAGACCCGGTTGGTAGACTGTCACACTAAAGCATTATGGACATCATAGAGACCATCAATATATGAACCCCACCAACATAAACCACACTGCCCTCACTACAGCACAGATGTGTACAGCAGATGACAGATGAATACTTAAACACCTTGGAGACTGTAACTGTGCTTAAACTACAACGCAAAAAAGATATACAATAGACTTAAAAAATTGCATTGCGGTACAATTAAAGGAAAGAAGGTGTGAATAATTTCTCCACTGGAACAAAGAATTCTGTCACTTTACTGAACCACAGATTCAAAATAAATCAACTGGTGAAGCTCCACACATCGATAATCAATACGCACAAATATGTAACTTTTTTAAACATCAGCACATTAAAAGGACTTCTGTCAAGTCCTTCCTTTAATTCGGAGTTGCATCAAGACAAACGAATCACTATAATATTGAACGCAGTGTTCAATTTACACGGGTCAGAAAGGCAGTCAAACGTGAACTAACGTTGTATTCTCTACAGTAAACTCTGTCTTTAATTGATAAGCGATACACGGAGACGTATACCAAGATGAGGTCAATATTATATACCAGTAACCTAAAGACCATATTAACGGTAGTAAACTAGTTGTTCATTATTATATACCAGTGACATAAAGACATTAACGGTAGTAAACTGGTTGCTCATTATTATATACCTAAACTAAAGACAATATAAACAGTAGTAAACTGTCAGCCTACCTTACCTTTTCTCTTCCGTGATTAAAATTTGTCCATATGGTATAAAGTTTTAAAAGTATAAATGTAAGCAGAGAAACGGGTTAAAGTGTTTATAAAACAAGTTAATCAGGTGATCCTCTGAGACCAATCTGTTAATTATCCCCAGAGTAAACACGAAACATGGGAAAGCAGGATTTAGTTACTATGCAACAAATAGCTGGAATAAACTCCCTGAGGATTTAAGACTTGCCCCAACTCTGAGCACCTTTAAAACAAGACTGAAGACTTTTATTTAAAGACGTTTGCTTTAGCTTTCTGCTAAATCTTAGGTTAAATAATGGGTAAATAATGTCACAAGATCGGACATACTGCAGGCTCTCATTTGCAGGTTCACTGATTGTGTGCCCGTCTCCGATATGCTATATACCTGGATTTTTTTCAGTTCATTGGTTTTCTGAGTGCGCCAGAATGGTGCCAATTAATGTCGTGTTTGCGTTGTAATGCACAACTTTGCCTCTCCCTGTTATAAAATAACGTGCATCCCAACAATTTTAGCCAATGCAGGCTCCTATGTCAGCGTGTGCTCTACATTGGGTGCTCTAAGTGTGTGCTCTAAGTGTGTGCTCTAAGTGTGTGCTTTAAGCGTGTGCTTTAAGTGTGTGCTTTAAGTGTGTGCTTTAAGTGTGTGAGTGTGTGCTTTAAGTGTGTGCTTTAAGTGTGTGAGTGTGTGCTTTAAGTGTGTGCTTTAAGTGTGTGAGTGTGTGCTTTAAGTGTGTGCTTTAAGTGTGTGAGTGTGTGCTTTAAGTGTGTGCTTTAAGTGTGTGCTTTAAGTGTGTGAGTGTGTGCTTTAAGTGTGTGAGTGTGTGCTTTTAGTGTGTGAGTGTGTGCGCGCGTGTGTGCGTGTGCATGCATGTGTGTGTGTTGTCATGTAGGCTATATATATAGATTGATTGGCTGGCATCCATGAAATATTGTAATGTTATTGTCACAGCCTGGCTCTTACAGCCATGACAAAAAGGGAGAGACCACCGTGGCAACAACTAACAAATGTTTATTTAAGGATAAACAATAACATACTGTAACCAAAGACCAGAGCATGGGGTGTGAGCGTCAGTAAACAGGTGTGTAGAGCATGTTGTGTGAGTGTGAGACGTATGTGTGTGTGGGGTGTTGTAAGGTGCATAACATAAAGAAGCAACAAAGTAAACTAAGGAGACTGCATCGCCGTCACCGGTACCTGCAGGAGAGGGGAGAAGGAGAGAGAGCCAGAGCAATCAGCAGGCCTGACTTTATAACCTGGTGACACCAGGCCCAGGTGTCACCGGCAGGCCTTAATCACAAGGGCGTGACCAACGGTATGGCACCA
>OLKM01007447.1:0-11801 GCA_900291075.1 Melanogrammus aeglefinus | reverse complement strand
TAAGAACGAGAAGGACTTCCGTCTTTAGGATGTCCGTGAATGCCGCTCTGATGTGGGAAGCCCTGGTGGAATTAGAGATCACATCCATGGCTGGGGAGAGAACTGGAGGTGGCAGTTTTTTTTATACTGTGGCTTGGGCGTGGCACCTCCTACAGAGTGGTCTCTGAGGCCTTTGATGTGCCTCTTTCCGACCGTCCACATGATTTGTCCATCGGGTTGCAAGGGAATACTGCAGAACTATCACAAAAGGCTGTATGTTTCCCGTCTGAGGGTGAGGCTGGAGGTCATCGGAGCGGGGTTGCGCCGGTGGCTGGTTCACCTGCTTGACCGTGTGGCTGGGAGCATTGACTGCAGCCACATTAGAATAAAGGCCTCCTGGGGAATACAAGGAGATTATTATAATAGAAAGTTGTTCCATTCCAATTCAGCTGCACGGCCATTTGTGACCATAAAGGGCGCTTCCCTCAATGCTTTTGTGGCCTTCCTGGCTCGGTCCAGTGATCCCGGGTGCTCTCAGGTGGAGCTCTGTGTATGTGCAGCAGCTGTACCCAACCCTGGGTGGTGCATCATAGGCGATGGAGGCTATCCTTGCCTTGCTACCCCATCAGATCTGCCTGATGACCCCGTTGTCCGGGAGCCAGTACAGGGCCCCGTACAGGCGCAGGGTACAACCAAGCACCTGTCAAAGGCAGGTGTTGTTGTGGGAGAGGCCTTGGGATGATGAAGACCAGGTGGAGATCCATCTTTCTGAAGGCCTTTGAGGTTAAGAAACATAATACATACAAGTGTGTGTGTCAATGTGCAAATGCTTAATGAAATTTAAAATGAGCATAACAATGACAATATGAGAAAATGCTTGTATTTTCATGTTATTCAGTAGCTTTCCTTGGCATGCAATATGTCTGTCTGTTACAGATTTAGTTTCTATTTTTGGTCTTATGTTGAATAAGATTACTCAAAGTAATTAAATGCATATTTTAAAGTACATCTAATTTAAAATACTTGCCCATCTCTGCACATAGGGTAAAGTCACACCTTTGCCCCAGTGGTGGTGTCCTGCTGTGTCTTCCTCCACAACTTGTGCCCTATCAATGGAGACTTTTGTGGAGCCAGGAGACTTTCCACAGGATCTCCCCGACAACAATGAAATGCAGCATGTGCTGTGGAACCAGAGGACAACATCAGGCGCAGACTGGCTGCTGCTGTCTCTGCACCAAATGCCTGCATAGATGCACTGAGAGATCATGTGTACTGAAACATGGTCTTGCACCCTGGAGACTCATTTGTGTAAATAGTTAAATAGTATACCTGAGTAGTTAATAATATATACCCCATTCTGAGCTTTATTTTCAAAACAAGTTGCGTCCGGTGGCCTGCAGGGGGCGCGGGCAGGTGGAGTGTAACATAGTGTGCATCTATGGGATATAATATTTTCCATTAAGTTCGAAAGGAATGTGGCCGTACATGTCGCGCGGCACGTGCTATTGGTGTGTGCGGCAGTGGACGCGTTGGAGCGCATGCGTGGCGGAAGTGGTGGGACTGCATGTAAGTTCGAAGGAATGTGCGAGGGCATGTGCTATAGTATCGGCGTGTGCAAGTGTCGGGCTTGTGCGCGGGCATGTGTGGGTCCAAAGTGTGTGTGCTTATATGCGCTGAGTGTGTGTGTGTGTGTGTGAGGGGCGGCAGCGGTAGAATGAATGTGGCTGGGTTAGTATGCAGATTGGTTTGGTTGTGTGTGTTGTGTGTGTATGTGGTCCTAGAAAGGTTATAATGAGGGGATGGCTGCTATAGGGGTTGCACACAGCATTCAACAGGCTGCCTGCATTGTTCATTTTTGACCCGACATGGACCGCTCATCTGAAGAAACCCACGGATCATGCAGTGCAGGTGGTACCGCTAAGGACCCTTATGCCATGGGAGCGTTTGTCTTTCTCCCAGGCCCGTCCGGCGCAGTAACCGAACATCTCGGGGCGGTGAAAATCAGTCGCCTGCTGGTATGTCTGGCTTTCATACACCGGTGTTTAGCAATGCGTTTAGTAATGGAGATGAGGTTCTGCTTAACGCTCCGCTCAAAAGAATGAGGCCTGTTTTAGGCATGAGAGGACCGGAGTGCCCCGGGATTCATTCACACCCACACACATCGGCGAACATGGGCTTGGAGTACGTAATATCATGGGTTGAATGGTCGGTGTCATATTAAAAGCTAAAAGATTGTGCTGACAGAGTGGGTGCTAAAACGCCCGAGATTGGGTGTTTTTCTATGAGGATTTATTTATGCCCATGCTAGACGGCGTCCGGAACACCTGGAATGGAGGATCCTATATTTTCCAATGGACTTTTCTGTATGAATCGCGGCTCCATCGCATGGATGCCAACTACCACACGAAGAGACCGCACAAGTTCATTTTTTTCAGACGCAGCGCAGATACATATGAGCTAACACAGTGCTATGACAGACATTGCAGTGGTGGTTCCCCTCTGCAACCCCACACATTTAAATCTGCTGTTTGTTTTGATAATGTCTTCATCATGCAGTGGGGCGACTTGCCTGCATTACTTGCAATTTTTGCGGCGCTTGACCCTGTGGTTAAGGCGAATGAAGATCCATGGCGCACAACTATTGATGAACATAGAATGTGCCTGTTTGAGTCAACTCGGGGTGATGATGGGGTACATGGTGTGTTGGAGTATGTTTAGTGTTACATTAGCATTAGAAATGTCTTAGGGGTAGAAAAATGGGGCGACATATTATCAGTGTTTGTGCTTCTTCTTATTCTGATATGTTATGTAGAATAATATTATGAGTGACGTGTTTTTTATTTTTTATTCTAATTGTATATTTCGATCGTTATGCAGCACCGGTCTATGAATGAGCATAATGCAAAGGTGGGGCACGGATATGGAGATTGATGGATTAGAGCCATAACAACCCGGAGATGACTGGCTTCCAAGAGTATGCCCACTATCTGGCTGGATTGAAATCTATCCTTCCTCCACCGCGAGGAGGGGTCAGTGCGTTGGAGAAGGAGCACTCACTAATGGGGGTGGATGGATGGCCCGTATCCTCTCAGATACGCCTGAACCCCGCATCGCTGGCTGTTCTGAGATATACCATCGGAGTCTGTGTAGTGGCCATCATCTCCAAGAAGAACCAAGCAGCATGCTGGGGGGATGTCTGAGCGACTGCCCGAGCCACGACCGCCATTCATGTCTGCGCAAGGATCGACGCAGTATCACTACGAAATCACAACTACGATGACATATGTGTTGTGTTGGATAGATATCCCTTCCAGTTACTTTTAGAAACTGTTTTAAAGAACACCACGGGGCAGTCTGTCCCCCCTGGAAAAATCTCGGGGGTGGTTGATTCTATGCTGTGTGATTTATTAGCCGAAACATATGTTGTGGAAAAGCTGGATTTGATATGCGATGAGGGCGTGATCGCTAAACATCGGAGGATGATATTTGAAGCAACGCAAATGTGGCGCCGTACATTGTCGCTAGGTAGTACAGGTTTGGGTGTCAACAGCCGTGCATGATGGGTATTCTGTTCTCGTATGCTTATGGCTGGGATAGCGAGTCTGTATCAGACAGGTTGGCCGCTTTGATGTATAACACTATAGAAAATGATACGTTTATTAATCATAATGCTTATATCAAATGTACGTATAAAAATTGGAATGATTGGGTCATAAAAATGTGCCAGTAATAATTCTACTGATCTAATGCTAAATGAGAATATTTTAACCATTTCTCCGACGGGGAGCGTTTTACCGCAGGACTGGTCATGTGTATATGTGCTTTTGTATCTGATGTCTTGAAGTTGAATAAGGCTGAAAAAGCAGAGTCTTAGGACTGCTCGAATGGCTGCTTGTAAAATGGTACAGAAAAATAAAACTGTCTGTAAGTTATATCTAAACATTGTCGAGAGTGGATATGTATTTTAAATAAAAGGGTGTAACAACTCTGATCAGTGTTTCAGTATTCGTCGTTTGTGGCGCGCAGTCAATACGACATGGATAAACTGTTTGAAGATAAAACGTATTATGACCCCGCTGGACCAGGAGGTATGGAGGCGTAAATAAATTTGCGATGGGCCCTCTCAAACATGGTGAGGGGGAAACGCCTCCATTAAAATATATTTAAGGAAATGGATTGTGATGAAACAGGACCCCTACACCCTGCATGCCCCTGCACCGATACATTTCCGTAGAAATAGAGTATTGGTCAGGTGGAATAGTCAGTTCCAGGCGGATTTAGTGGACATGGCTGAGTATGCGGCCGAGAATGACAAAGTGCATTTTTTGCTAACGTGTATCGATGTGTTTTCAAAACACGCATGGGTTTGTACATTGCCGTCCAAGAGGGCAGTAGATGTCGCCAAAGCTTTTGAAGATATTCTCAAAGAAGGACGTATCCCAGAGAAACTGCAGACCGACGCTGGAAAAGAATTTTACAACAAGACCTTTCAGCGTTTAATGGAGCAGTACAATGTTAAACATTTCTCTACATCTAACGATACCAAGGCCAGTATAGTTGAGCGCTTCAACAGGACTCTGAAAACCAACATGTGGAGATATTTAACAGCGGCCAACTCCAGACGATATGTGGATAAACTACAGGATATGGTCCACGCTTATAACCATTCATACCATAGATCGATAAAAATGACCCCGGTCAGCGTCGTTAAAGATAACGAGAAAACGGTGTTTAATACCCTCTACAAAACCACTCAAGAACCGGATGATTGTGTTTAGATATGATGTCGGCGATACGGTTAGAATTTCAAAAGTCACAAAGCAATGTTTCGAAAAGGACTATGAGCAGACGTTTACAGATGAATATTTGTAATATCACAACGCATTTCGAGGTATCCTCCCCGTCTACAAGCTGCGAGACTAATGCTGGGGCCCCTGTCCAGGGGACATTTTATGAGAAAGAAGATCCAAAAAGTGATTTGTGTCTAAAAAAAAAAGTATTTAAAATAGAAAAAGATTATAGCTAGAAAAAGGGAGGGGAACTAAGAAGCTATATTATGATGTTAAATGGTTGGGGTGGCCGGATGCCTTCAATTCATGGATTTCTGAAAAGACGATAGTCGACGCGTAAATAGAAATTTAGTACAGTATAGTCAGAGTGTACAATGGATAAGGAGGTATCTGGGGGGTTCTATGTGACTCTGGCGAGTAATGCATCGTCAGAAATCTATCCACAAAATAAGATATGGAATTTCAGAACTAAATTAGCGAAAGCTATACACACCAAGCAACCCTATGAGGTTGGTCTGATTGAGGCTCAGTATCCATGCAGTTGGCAAAGCTTTCCGGCTGCAGACGCTACGATAACCGTGGTCAATGGTAAAACATCCAAGAGGACATCATTTCTATTAGTTGGAGGACTCTATGAGAGCATCGGGGCGATATTACTACAGATTAACAAGACTTTTACCAAACACCATGTCCAACGGTAGTATTATATTACACCTATGAATGATGCGGTTATAAACCGTATATATATAGAAGGAGACGATTTCATAACTGTTCGATTTAAAGGAAAACTGGCTGCTATTTTGGGTTTCACCCTCAGGGGGTGGCACACGGCCAGCAAGAGTCACGGGGCTGTATATGCCCCCACCCGACCGACATTTACGGTGGCTGCTACAACATGTTTATTTATAGCGACATTGTTGACCATCAGCTGGTAGGAGATAGTTATGTCCCGCTGCTAAGGAGTATTAATATAACCGACATTAGCAGGAGACACTGCATACACATGTTCGACAAGCCACACTACGTAAACGTTTCCCGAGATCCTCTTGGAGATATTGAAATCGATCTAAAGTCTGACCAAGAATACTAAATAATAGGATTTCCGTAATGGTAAAGTAATCCTCAAACTACATTTCAGACCCATAAAACAGCAGAATTTATAGCTCTACTTTCAGGAATGAGGGGATATAGACCGCCTTACGATGAGAGTAAATATATCCAGTATTATTTAAGCCAAGCAGGGAGTGGACTGCCTGGATATGAGGGTAGCAGTACACAATATGGGGCGGGGATCGGTGGGATGTTCCGCAGCCTTCTTCTTAGGATGGCGGCCCCTTTATTCAGAAGGGGTATATGAGCATAGCCAAGCCTCATTTTGAAAAGTGCAGCCAAAAATATAATAGCGACGTGATGACAAACATAGCCAAATGGAGCATCTACGCCCAAGCAACAGGGGTCAGGGCATGATTTGCCCACTTTCAAAGGACCCTCAAGATGCCCTCCTTCAGGCAGGGGCGGATCCGTGTACCGGTGCGACGGAGAAAACAGAATAAAAGACTGGCGCCTATCAAAAAAAGAACCAAACCTAAAAGGATCAGGAAGGCATCAAACCGTCGTTTTAGAGGATCTGTTAAGGATATTTTTATTTAGACTACAATAACCTGGACTGAATAACGATGTCTCTGCTGCACAGTATGTCGGAAGAATGCATCAAGAGCGAACTGGACCTCTTCTCTCTACCGATGACACAGACTTCGATAGAAAAAAGTACATATATTGAAATACCCCCGCTATCAGCGCTGACAGATGGGGGTCCCATAGAGTTCTTTGTATCGGCCAGTAGCGAAGACTATATTGATCTGAATGTGGCAGGTTGAACACCTCTGGCCGTTCTCGGGGTGTGATTGGCCGAGCCATCCTGATTAAGGTGGGGGGGGCGGACTTTATTCTAATATAAAGTCGGTGGACGTCATCGGAAGCCATATGTCCTGCCCGGTTTTGGCTTCCGGGGCGTCCATGGCTCGGTGGCGTTGGGGGTGGTTACCTTGCATGGTTTTCAACTGAAACCTGCAAGTAGGTGCTGGCTTGGGATCATCTGGAGCCGTGGAGGAGCTGTAACTCCGCTCACCAGATCAACTGTTCCGGAGAGGCATTCCAGGCGGTCCACGGGCTGAAGTGGATCGTGGCCAATTGCCCTCATGCCACTGAAGGGCTGCTGTTCTGTTGCTCATTTGTTTGTGTTGGTGTGGTGGTGCAGTGTCGTGCGGCTGCTGGCTCCGTCTAACTTGCATGCGCAAATGATTGTTCTCTTTATTTGTTTCTGTTGTGTATAATCTGTTATGAAATAGTGTGCTGCCCAGCTTCCTCGCCTGCCCTGCATGCTGTTCATGCTCATTTGTTTGTGTTAGTGTGGTGGTGCAGTGTCGTGCGGCTGCTGGCTCCGTTTAACTTGCATGCGCAATTGATTGTTTTCTTTATTTGTTTTCTTTTGTTTTATAGGCGGCTACGCATCCTCCCTGCATGCTGCTTCACTATTTTGTTTGTTTTGTTTGTCGTTTCGACTGTGTGTGGTCCAGTCCGCCGGATTATTGTATATTGACGAATCGGGTATTGATAATAAATTGTACATATTTGAACTCAAGTCTCTGGTCTGGATTGTACGAACTTGTATTGCCTGTTTTCTGTAGTGTCTCAGGGGGGCTGTAGCACATGTAAGTGAGCACAGTTCTGTTCCTAGGGCATCCCCCTCCCCTAGGTGGCGTTGTCGACACCAACAAATTCTTGCCACGGTCACAATTGGCGTTGTCGGCAGGATTACACTCCTTAAAGGCTGAGATTTGCGTTCTTTCATTTTTTTTTGATTGTGTTGTTGCGCAGATTTATTATATATAATTTTTTTCTTAAAATTGTTTTGTTTTTTTTTGTTTACTCAGGTTGAACTTGAAATTCTGGAGGTGAGTCTTGTTTCTTTGTGGTGTCAACAGAACAGCAGCCCGTGTTCCAAGGGCCCAGAAATTCTCTCTGAGGTAGGGTTTTGTCCATTCTCAGTCATAAGCCATTATTCCACTGCTTACCATGGAAGACTTGCATGAGTTGCGAGGCATAATTTCCCGGTTAGAAGCAGATAACGAGCGCCTTCGTCAAGAGCAGCCTCCCCCTGATCCTGGAGCAGCACCCGAGCCGTTGCCTATGCCGTCCACTGTCACAGAGAGGCTAGTGGTTGTTCCTCGAGATAGAAAATGCCCCGTGTTCAAGGGTAGGACTGGTATTGACATAAAAGAGTGGATAGAGGAGTTGCAGGCTTGCATGCGCGTTCGTCGTCTGTCTTTGGCTGAACAGGCCTTCTTTATTTTTGATCATTTAGAAGGAGAGGCGAAGGACGAAATTAAGTATCGTCCTAGCACAGAAAGAGCAGACCCTGCTAAAGTCTTGGACATTCTAAAGGAGTTGTATGGTTGTAGTCAGTCCTATTTGACCCTGCAGCAAGCCTTTTTTTCTAGACAGCAGCAGGAAGGTGAGACGTTGCAAGAGTTTTCTCTAGCTCTGATGGCTTTGATGGATCGGATCCATTAGCGTGCCCCTAGTGGCGGCGTACCTAATGCCGAAGTACTTCTTCGTGATCAATTTATTGAGCATGTCTTGGACGGTGCTCTTCGTAGAGAGCTGAAACAGTTAACCCGTCGTGAGCCACGGGCCACCCTGCTGGAAGTGCGCAAGGAAGCAATTAGATGGGAACAGGAGGGATACCCGGGGGGTGCTAGGGCACGTAGCTTCTCCCTTCCAACGGCCTATGGCATACAGTATGGTGTGCATGGCTGTCCTCGACCAGGCTCCCCAGTACTTCCACCTGGGGGTGAGTTGGGGGAGTTGAAAGAGCTATTAAGGCAACAACAGGAACAGCTTAACCAGCTTACTCAGACGGTGGCCTCCCTCCGACACCCCTCCTTCCCTAGTAGACAACACCCCTCATTCCCTAGTAGGCCCCAACGCTCGGGTCCCGTAATATGTAGAAGATGCCAACAGCCAGGTCATTTTGCCAGTGACTGTGACGGGGAACGAGTCCCCTTTCGCCCTCGTGCAAATTCCACCTCTGGTCGGCCCCCCAGTCAAGTGAGCGCAGCCCATTCTTCCCAGCAGCCGGGAAACTGAAGCCCACTGAGCTGCTGAACCACAGCTCAGTTGGGGCCTTTACTGGTTCACGGGGTGGTGAGGTGCCTAAACTTATGTCACATTGTCCAAATATTGATGTCTCGATTGGTGGAGTCACTGTTCCTTGTCTAATAGATACCGGCTCCATGGTATCCACTGTAACAGAAGATTTCTTTTTACGCCAATTTGAACCGTGGGGCCAGGAACGGCTCCAGTCATGTCATTGGCTTCAGCTTAAGGCGGCGAATGGCCTGGCCATTCCGTATATTGGCTACTTAGAATTGGAGGTCGTTCTGTGTGGTAAGATAATGACTCACTGTGGTATTCTGGTAGTCAAGGATCCTGCTGGAAGGCCACCTGCTGTCCCTGGGGTACTTGGTATGAACGTGATTAGCCGTTGTTACCACAAACTTTTTGGGGCACATGGCCCCTCTCTGTTTGATGCTCCATCGGTGTCACAAGCTCCAGGTCCCGTCATTGAGGCATTACAGCGGTGCCATCGGTCGGCCGTGAAGCCTCCGATCAGGCATTTTCCCGTGGCCCGGCTCCGAGGTCCACGGGCTGTTCGAATAGCCGGGGGAACTATGAAATTTGTTGCCAGTACCTGTTCAGAGGAGCTTTCAGGTCAGACTGCATTTTTTGAGCCTCCTGATTCAGGGCTGCCAGCAGGGTTACTGGCGTCCCCCTGCTTGGTCCAGGTCCTCAGGGGCACAGCCTATGTCCCAATGGTTAACGTAGGGTTAACTGAAGTCCTCCTCTACCCCCGTGCTACTCTAGGTTCCATAAGTAGTGCAGAAGTCGTAAGCCTACCTGCTAGTGTGGCAGAGATCAGGCCCACCACCGCCACTATGTCCTCCCCAGGTAGCCTTCCAGCACCACACCGGATCGGGATTGACGCCATTTGACCTGTCTGCCTTATCTGAAAAAGAACAGACTGTGGCAAGGAGTCTGTTACACAGATATAGCACTGTTTTCTCAGCTCATGAGGGTGATTTGGGTTGCACCAATCTAATATCCCATGACATCCCACTCCTTGACGAAGTACCCGTGCGGCAAAGGCACCGGCGTATCCCACCCTCGGATTACGAGGGGGTAAAAGCTCACATCAATCAGCTTCTGGAGTCGCAGGTAGTGAGGGAGAGTTGTAGCCCTTATGCGTCACCTATTGTTCTGGCTAAAAAGAAGGATGGGAGCCTTCGCATGTGCGTGGACTACCGCCTTCTGAATGCTAAGACCCGCAAGGACTCCTTTCCCCTACCCCGTATTGAGGAGAGCTTAGATGCACTCGCAGGGGCCCAGTGGTTCTCTACAATGGACCTCGCTAGTGGTTACAATCAAGTCCCAGTTTCTGAAGCGGATATACCCAAAACAGCTTTCTGCACACCGTTTGGTCTATTCGAATGGAACAGGATGCCCTTCGGGCTATGTAACGCCCCGGGAACATTCCAGCGCTTAATGCAGCGTATGTTCGGAGACCAACAGTGCCAGTCCCTGCTCCTTTATTTGGATGACATTGTTGTCTTTTCGTCTTCTGTTACTCAACACCTGCAGCGTTTGGAAGTCGTTCTCCAACGCCTTCATAAAGAAGGGCTGAAGGCCAAATTGGAGAAATGTGCTTTCTTCAAACAGCAGGTCAGTTACCTAGGACACGTGATCTCCAACAAGGGAGTGGCTACTGATCCGGCTAAGATCGAGGCAGTGGCTAAGTGGCAGCGGCCCCAGCACATCTCCGAACTGCGCTCATTCTTAGGATTTGCGAGTTACTACCGGCGCTTCGTGGCAGGCTTTGCAAAACTTGCTGGCCCTCTGCACAAGCTAGTGGCAGACCTCTCTGGCACAAAAAGTAGGCGGGGGTCCAGCCGTAGTCTGGCAGGGGCGTGGACGACCCTGTGTGAAGAGAGTTTTGAGGTTTTGAAAACCAGATTGGTATCTGCACCGGTTTTAGCCTATGCTGATTTTGCCCTGCCTTTTATCTTGGAGGTGGATGCGAGCCATAGTGGTCTCGGAGCCGTCCTCTCTCAGGAACAGGAGGGAGTGGTCCGGCCCGTTGCTTATGCAAGCCGGGGTCTACGGCCCACTGAGCGCAATATGGACAACTACAGTTCAATGAAGTTAGAATTTCTTGCACTCAAGTGGGCCATGGCCGAGAAATTCAGGGAATATCTGCTGGGGCACAAATGTGTGGTATTCACTGACAACAATCCCCTCAGCTACCTCCAGTCTGCCAAGCTGGGGGCCACCGAACATCGATGGGCAGCTCAGCTGGCGTCTTTTGATTTTGAGATCAAGTATCGCTCTGGCCGCAGCAATAAGAACGCTGATGCCCTGTCAAGGCAGTACCTGTCCAGTGCGAACTTGGGTGGGTCGGCTTTCCCTGGAACTTCGGTCCCAGTCTGCCTGCAGCAGGCTTCTGCACCAAACCCTGTGGTGATGGCAACACAGTCAATAATATCGGTCCTCCCAGGTCATTCCCCCCCTGACATCCGCGCCATGCAGGCAGACGATCCTTGTTTGAAAGAAGTGTTGGCCTTCTGGGTAAGACGGGCGCCACCTTCCACCGAGGAGCGGCATTGTGTCTCTAAACCAGCTCTGGGGTTCCTGCGCCACTGGGATCGATTGGTGGAAAGGGAAGGGGTATTACATCGTCGGGTTTTCCGTCCCGATGGGGGTGAGGAGACGTTACAGCTCCTCCTGCCCGCAGCCCTCAGACAAGAAGTCCTGAAACTGCTGCATCAGGACCATGGCCACCAGGGGGAGGAGCGTACCACTGAGCTCGTACGCCGCCGCTGTTTTTGGCCTGGTCTGTATGCAGATGTCAAACAGTGGTGTCGAGAATGCGACCGTTGTCAAATCGCCAAAGACCCTGCACCAGTTCCCAAAAGC
>OLKM01007446.1:0-11802 GCA_900291075.1 Melanogrammus aeglefinus | reverse complement strand
GGGACAATATAGTGGATAAGTACCCTGTCTCTTTCTCCATTTGGCTTCCAGGTGCTAAAGTTACATGCAAACGTGCAAGTTTGAGAAAAGACAGGAGTGCCCCTCGTCGCAACATTTGTTACTGGATTTTGATGCAGCCCATTGACTCCAGCTCGCTTCCACACCTTAGATTTGCTGTGTTACAGCCTGGTTGTGCTTCTTCCAGAAACGCCGACGTATTTAAACAAACAGTGTTTTCCCTTTGTTCCTCATTTTTTTCAGAATGAGTCCAAAAAGACAACTTTAATTTTCCAGTTGGGACCGTTGTTCTGCTGAGATGGTCATGTCTGTGGATAAGTGATGGGCATCGATTAAAGTTGGCTATGAAGTTCGAACTCGTCGGAGAATTAACGGATCAATTTGTATGTCGATTAATCGTTAACAATATTTTACGTTAAATTTAGTCTGGACCAAAGACAGCACCGGGACGTTTATCTGTATCACTCCGCTGTTTAATGTTACCATCTAGCTCAGTGGTTTCTCAATACTGTTTTCGGTCATCCCACGCTTTGGACAAGGGGGGAATTTTCAAAGCCCCACTGCCCCCATCGACCCGACACATGCAATGAAATATGGAAACTTCATCACATTTGTTCAAATTATTGAAGTAACATCAAAAGTTTGTAGGCCTATCGTTAGATAGAACTCTAACTTAAACATAAAATAACAGCAAGTTCAATGTAGGACGATTTATACGTGGACACTTCTGATCCGATTAGAAGTGGACAGAACAGCGCTCAATCGGAAAAAAACTTTAATTATCATATACTACGCCGATCAGATTCGAATAACAATTCTCTGATCAGAATAAGAATTACCATACGAAATAGAAGAGCTGGTGTAGGTCGCTGTAATCTAGCTACATGCATACACTTATTCCGATTGGTTTGGGGTGGGTGCGGCTACTTTTTTAACCTTGGAGAAGATGGTAATCACAGCAGCTGCAGTAGTTCGCAATTAGTCCATCTGTACTTTTATGCACACACCCATCTTGACACCGCTGTTCAAGGAAAGTGGATTTTTTTTTGCCCGCTTCACGATCTTTGTATAATTATCTACATGCTGCAAGTAGTCGGAAGATTCACTTCTAACGCCCCAGCGTCGTCAGAGTTGCTAAGGCACGTCAACGTTCTTGGCGACTATTTCTCTGTCGGAATCAACACTACGAATATTAGTAATTTTTGAAAGACTACACCGAGGTATGAATAAGAATGTTTCATTATTTGCGCAAGAGCAGACACGGTGTAATAAGCGTATAGACAAAAAGGTCTATAGGAAACGTCAACCTCTTTGTCATCGGGCCGAAGGACACCTCCGCTTCACGGTCGGGGGTCCGATTCGCCCTGTCGGGAGGAATCGGACATCTGGCCGTATCAGTACATGTATTAAACCTTCACATTTATTATAAGTCCCGACCCAACATAAAAGCTGCATGCTTTCACACTGTGCTGTGCGCCGGAAACATCCGCAACTCCATATGTTCATTCCGATTATGTCGATGAGGTAAATGACTCGTGCAGAGGAGAGATGCGGTTTACTAAAGCGGCTGAAAAACCAGAAGTAGTCGGCTGGCCAGTGTCTCTCATACCTGTGAACGAGGTACAGAGATTTTTGACGCCTACTGCTCAGACTCTCCCCCGTGTTCAAACTTTCGGCGGCAGCAGCGGTAGCAGAAAGCAGCAGGCAGCCGCCTTTGACAACGCCTGGCCCTTCACCGCCGCACGCATCTGAACCCGGTCAGCGAGGCGGTTACAAGGGGCGGTTGCTGCTGCGCCGGCCGGTGTGCGAGCAAGCTGCGTGAGACAATACCGAACATCACATTACCACTTTATGCTAATGCCATATACAAGTACAGTAATTTGGATTGCTTAGCATCTATAGGACCGTGAATATGAGATCTATTGCCAAGTTAGAAATCTTAATAGGCACCAGAAATTTTCATGTAAACGCGGTGGTCACGTGAAATTTGCTCCTCGGTTTTTTCGCTGCCCACAGTGACTACTACACACGTCTCCACCTTCACGTTCTGGCATCCTCGACGGTGGGGCGGTGCCCTCTCACACTTTGCAGAAACGGCTGCACTAGCTAGTCGTGTGCCGGTGCTTTTGCCAACAGTAGTCAGTTCCCAGTCGCCGGATCCATTGGTGTTGGCGTGGCCAAATAATCACATCATTAAAATAAAACAAACAAAGCTGTTAACTAATTAATGGTGCTTGGTAGAACGTTGGATATAAATAGCAATATCACACACTCGAGTCGTGGCTGTTGTAGTGAATATCGCGCGGTACTGTTTGATTATCTTCGGCACAATCACCAGCCGTGCCTGATACAACGCACTCCCTCGTGTGATATTGCTAAGGTATTTATATGTGCTGCACATTCAAAATGCCAGATGAACAATACAAAAACACTTGCGGTTTTCCTCATCTCATGTGGTTTTATTATTATAGATACAACGTCTGTTAAACCAGATCCGTTCAACTAGTTCATGCTCTACCTCTGCTCTAAGCAAACGGAGCCTGCAGCTCGGAAGTACCGAGGTGCATCATGAACCTATAGGACCTCAACTTAGAATATAAACACAACCCTAGTTTCCTTTCCGAAAAATAATATACATATAATAAAAACAATCATGTTATAACTTAAGAGGCAGAGCAAAGAAAAGATAAATAGTAACCAATAGAACTCACACAACTTCATTACCAAACTACAGATTCTCGCTTTAGGAGAGGATGAGCATGTTGGACATGCTCTGGGGTCAGACTCCGAACCGCAGCCCTGGGTGACCGTCAGTCCAGCCGCCGAAATACACCCCGCTCTGAGGGCGACCGAACGTTGCCACCAGGTGAATGCACAAATACCAGTGCACCGGTGCTACACTTGCAATGCGGGGGACCGTGGGTTCATGTTTAATTCTTCCACCAGCCCTGTAAGAGGTGCAATCCAGGGGTGGGGGGGGCTACCTCAGAAAGTTAGTGTTTCGGCTTCAGTGCCGCACCTACCTCGCCTAGAGTGCGTGATGGCCTATAGTGCTCCTCCAAGAAAGTCTAGTGCCATAGAGGCAGACCTGGGACTGAGAGGCCGCGACTCTAGTGTTTGCGTTCTCGTCGTCCGTGTCAGACAACGGAGGCTCCTCGTCTCCCCACACCTCTGGATAGCCGCCCTACCGACCTCCGCTGCCTTTCCAGTTCAACCAGTTTCGCATTAGCAGCCGTTGTTTGTGTTGAGTTAAGAAAGCACGCAGTGCCTTGTGGCGAGGGGTCCAGCATGGATGAGAATCATGGGGGCGGATGACAGAAACTCATCAGACTGAACCTGTAAAATATTGAGGAGGGACACATTAGAATAATCTAAACTAGGCCAATTTATTTTGTATTATGTACAATCATTTAAACTATAGATAAAAAAAGTTTAGCTTACATTCATTCGCTTTGATGAGGGAGGATCGCACTTTTGCTTTGAATTTCCCTGGTCTGGGGACACGTCTTCTTCACTGCGCAATTGAGTGGATATTCCGAGAGGCCGAAGGTAATGGGATACGTTTGTTGGAGATGGAGACGTCTTTTCTCTGCAGACATAAACCGTAGGTGGGACATTTAAGTGCTGACGCAACAGCTGTGTGTCCTCCATCAGTTCTGCCAGTGCTCCTCCTTCAACTCCAGGATCCTGGCATCTTGAAGCTTAGTCACGTTCCGGTCCGGACAGCACAGCAGCAACAGCCCCAGCCGCTGGCTCCACCAGCCGATCAATACATTTCGCACACAGAGTTCCACAGTGTTTTGCAGGACTGAATTAAGCCCGCTGAGTTGCGAGGCCCATTGCTCTGTTTCTCGTTAGCAGTGCATTGGTTTGCTGCGGTGCTGTGATGGACAAAGTGGCTAACAAGTTTACTAGCGCCGCTGAATATAATACCGATTTAGATAGATGGCAAATCCGTCATTTAGTGGCCAATCTGGAGTGTGTGTGCAAAAGTCACATGGCAACGGAAATCCCAGTTACCTCTGGATGGCACTGTTTGGCGGCATCAATATTGGCTCGCCGGTCTGTCAATGTAACGCATGCAAAAACTGGTCTTAAGTCCGCATGTGCTCTACAGTCGGCATTCATTTTATCTCAGCGAGGAGTTGTCAGCTGTTGCCGGCCTGAGGCAGGGGTTTCTGTGAGCACGAACCGCTGAGTTCATTTTGCCAGTCATCACTGATGTAGTGGCAGGTATTGTGATGTAGTCTCGGCTGTTAACGCGGTCCCATGCAGTCTGTGGTTAGAGCAACTTTCAGTTGTGCTCAATTCTTTTAGCAGCTTTGCTTCCCGTTGTTCGTCATTGCGTTTCTCTATCAGTCTGGTGAGTGGTTCGTCTCGTGACGGAAATTGATATGCTGGTTTCAATAAGTTGATAAGTTTTCGAAACTTTCACCACTCAAACCCAGTTGTTAAATTGGGATTTTCTATGTGGGGGGGGCTCTGATCCGGAGGGGCCTGCCGCTCCCATAAGGACGCGAGTACGCAGAGAGCCAAAAATTTAAGGTTGCCGAGAAAAACTACACATCAGATATTCGGTTATATTAGTAACATTAAAAGAAATTAGCACTTTTTTTTTATGTTGCTTAATGTACACTGGTAGATTTTGAAGTGTTTCGAATGAGGTCACATTAAGACGCTGATTTTATTTTCCACAAAAACATAACAATAACAATATGTCTTTAAGGTACATTATCATGGATGAACACAAACATTTGAACAAATAATGGGCATGGTAATCCTTGTGATACTACATGTTTCTATTACACTGGCATCATTACAATCTCAATTCCATCTACCCATTATGGTCTGATATGGAAAACACCACATCATTACCTTCACCCTTTTCTAAGGCACAAGTGATCCAGCTGACCATCTGGTTGCCACCCACTTTCTGACAAACCTGGTAGGCTTCCAAGATTTGAGAGGAGGGCCAACCAGCTTAATGAACATCAAAGCCGACACATTCTCCACATTCAATCTGGATCTCAATGGAGTCACAACATTATTCATCTCTGAAAACCCCCTCTCACACTCTGCACTGCTGACAGAAATGGTATTAACGGCATGTCTAAGTGTGGGAAGGGCCTTTTGCATTGTCTCTGGTTTGTTTTTGTACTCACGGTAAGCTTGTTTCACTCCAGTGAAACCAACTTTTACCTGGTCACAGAGTTCCCTCAACTCACTTTCCCCATACATCACAGGTAGAGGGCTCGGCCATGTTTCGGGATTCAAGATGTTAATCTTGGTGAAGAGAGACTCCTCTTCACTCCTCACAATTCTTTCCTTCATGCTCTGGCATAAGGCCTCATAAAACTTGTTGGGGTTTGATGACCTTCTGCCCTCTATCACCATGAAGTGCTATGCCATTGAAAGACCCTTGCTGCACTGCCTCACATGCCTTTCTATAGAAGGGCCATTTTCTGGATCCTCACACATGGCGGTAAACACATCAGTCTGTCTTTTAATGAGGTTCACTGCTTGAGACAGTCTAATGTCTCTGGCCTGCAGGGCCTCAGACAGGTCTTTGAGTTCCTCCAGTGCATCCATCATTAGTCCCAGGTTCCTCAGAAATGCATCCAAACTCAATTTAACAGCTAGGCCCGAATACATAGATCTCTCACTTGATGTTCTGTTAACATCTTGACCTGCAGCTGTGAGATGACTGTGGAGTGCAGCATACATCATCCAAATGGCTTTCACTGTTCGGAAAGATGAAGCCACCCACCTTACCCCTAAGACTCTACCGATTCTCCTAAGACACACACCAACCTCAGAAGCTGCAGCATCAAGTTCTCTAAGGTTTTTGGGTGACTGATGGTATAGGCAGTACAACTTGTCAAGGAAAGCTGTAAAGTGGTTGGTCTCAGTGCATGTCTTCACAGCATCTGACACAGACAACTCCAACCTGTGGTTCAGACAGTGCCAACCAATGAGACCTGGGAACTTAGTTTTAAGTTGTGTGTACACTCCATTCTTTTTCCCCACCATTACGGCAGCTCCATCAGAGCAGAAACCCACCAGACATTCTTTTAGAAAATCCTCATGAAGACCATGTTTTAAGAGGCATTTGAGGAATTCACCAGTGATTCCATCTGCTGTTGTACTTTCTAATTCAAGTAATTCTAAGAAGAACGTAAGAGGCTCAGAATCATGGACAGATGTTCTGAGGTACACAATGAGACACGATTTCTTACTGAATGAGGTGCTTTCATCCACAATAACTGTGAGCTTTGGCTGATTCTGTTTAATACTATTCAGTAATGCCTGTCATCTCTACAGATATGAAATGCACTATGTCTGCACATGTGACATTGGAATGGAGTACACGGCCAACATTTGCACCATTCATCCTCTGTAGCTCTACTAGGTTAGGATGATCAGAGTAAGGCCTGTTGCCCTTTGCCAGGTAGTACGCTGTCCTAAAGACATTGTGAGTTGATGCTAAAATTTCACCTTGTGTTTTCAAAAAACTTGACTCAAGAGCTTGCTCACCTTGTTTTTTCAGTATATCTTCTGCAATTTTGTGACTTTGGGAGGCACTATGTTCATTTATTTTTTTTCTTAAAGATTTCATTTGCTTCTCTGTACTACTGCCATATGGACCTACTCTGCAGTTTTGCCATTCACTGGAAAATGTGTATCTGAGTTTACCTGTTCTCTCTGCCCCAAGTGATGATGCCGCACTGCATGTTTCACATCCCAATTTTTTATTTTTTGCCACAAGAAATGGGTAGTTTTTTTTAAAATAATCATATTGCTGTCTCTTCCAGCAGTCAGGGAAGTTGTCAGTTGCACCTACATGCTCATCTGCACCTGTCCCTCCCGGTCCATCCTCAGCTCCTCTGCCCTCAGTGTCCTCATCTCTGCGCTGTCCATCCTCAGCTCCTCTGCCCGGTCCATCCTCAGCTCCTCTGCCCTTCCCGCTCACTCCTCTGCCTCAGGTGTCCTCATTTCTGCCCTGTCCATCCTCAGCTCCTCTGCCTGTCCATCCTCAGCTCCTCTGCCCGGTCCATCCTCAGCTCCTCTGCCCTGTCCAGCCTCATCTCCTCTGCCCTCAGCTCCATCCTCATCCCTGTTCTGTTCAACTCTGCATTTTTAGTTTAGTGGAGGAAGAGACAGCACTTAAGACATGACAGACACACTATCAGGATGAAAAGATCTAGCAACAAATCACAGCTTGGTTACAGTGACTTCTGCACACAGGCCTAGCTTAATTATTTCAAAATTATGTCTTGGATAGCAGCTGCCCACCTTTTGAAGAAATCTGTAAGCCTTCCTCCTTTTTGTTCCACTCATGTTTACCTTTTATCGCTGAAATGTTCACTTGTTGACTTTCACCCTAAGTTAAGAAGTAGATAGAATGTCTTTTAAAATGGTTCATATTATATAATGATGTAATCAAACGTTCTTTAATTAAAACACTTTTGAATGAATGAATGAAGCTATCTTTTCTAAAGACCATCCGGGCGGCTCGTTTTGAGGCAAAAATATAAAAATCTGAGTATATCGGTTAAGTATTAGACAGTAATTGATCACGTTAGTAATTTGACATATCAATGACGTAATTTGGTCATCTTTGTAAGGAGTAGGGGCTAAAAATTGGCCGACCAATCAAATTAGTTTCAGACAACTTTGGTTGGATGGCCCGTCTTTCAGTCAACGTGCATGCTGTTCTGCGCATGCGCACTGGTATCAATTAGCTACCGCGGTGCAGGGTGCAATCATGGGTTCAATACAACAACGGTCTCCGACTGCAATGAAGCACGCGCACGAGCCGAGCAGGGGGGGCGTGGCTTTTGTGATTCCTGATTGGATGGAGGGGAGGGTGTGTGCAATTCGAAAAATTAAAATCGTTTAGTCCAGTAAATTCCAGCCGCCCGGGATTTGTACCTTTAAAGGCTAGCCGATAGGCTACGTCACCATCATGTTAACGCAGGCTTTTAAATCTAACCTGCTGTGTAGCGTGCGCGTGCTCTCTCTGTCTCTAACTCTTCTGTCTCTAAAGCCTGCCACACACATAAAGATTTTATAAATCTCAACCGATTTTTTATCTGTTGAGAGGACCCCACACATGAAGACAAAAAATCTGTGATTTAACAGTTTTCATTACGTATTGTGTGTGGTGTCCTGCCGATATATTCCAAACACAGGCACACAACAACATATTAAGATTTGTCAATGGGGACTCCCGATTGTCGGCTTCCCCCCACACAAGACGATTTGACACCACAACGTTCTCTCCGCCGACAATCGTAAATATTGAACATGTTTAATATTTACGATTTGTCGGCGCCGACTGATTTTTCGGAGCCGATTGTCGGCCGAATTTCACTCTTAACACCACCACACACTACCAAGAGAATCTTATAAAATAATCTTAAGAGGCTTAAGATAATCGGGCGATGTCTGTCCGTGTTCGGAAGGGGGAAAATCGGGGCAAAATCAGCCCGATTATCTTTGTGTGTGCCAGGCATGTTAATTTTTCCTGCTTAATGAAAATGCAAGCCCATATCTAATGATATTAGCCTATTGGTTTAATTTAGTTTCTCTTACCTCGCCATTCACCTGTCTACTACGATAATTATGTCTGATGATGACCGTTAGAATGATTTGACGTTGTGTTGTCTGATCTGGGGGGAGGAGGAGCTGCTGCGCAAGTTTCGTGCGCGATATGCCTACTTTCTCAAACTTGCTCCCAGATGTCTAGGCCAGCCTATCCCTACTCCATTATTTAGAATTGTGTTTTTAAAACAACATAGATTTGCAATGGAAAAGTTGTGTAAATGAGTAGGGACAACATTGCTCGTGATGGGACTAGGCAGACTGCCAAAAATCGGCTGGAGCTGATCTGCTGCGGCAGAACTCCAGACCCCCATGTGCCGGGCCCGCCCCGGACAGCCCCGGCCCAATTTAACCTCTGCCCTCAACGATACTTAAGGGAAGCATATCCATCTCAATGAACTTGCAGATCCCTTGGGTAATTGTCTCTGCTCGTTGTGAATCGCAGCTCCCCCGTGTCCGTGCTAACATCGAGTCGATGCTAGGTTGAGACTGAAGAGCCACGATGCACCACCACTAACCAGGGTCGGATGCGCGCGTTGTTCAAGTGGTACATCATTTGAGTCGTGGCCGTGTTGTACTTAAACACAGCTTTGCAGTGTCGACAGTGAACTAAGTCGTTTATTAAATCGAAATGGTCCCACACCAGACTTCGCCGTGGCCTTGTCCGCTTCATGATTACTTTTGAAATACATGAACTCGCGGACCTGTGGCGTTTTTTTCAAATATTGCCCCCGTGTGGTAAAATGTTTAATTGCACACTGCATTAGTGTAATCGACGACAAATTTACGTAATCGACAAAATTCTTAACGATCGATTAGTCGATCGTCGATTAATCATGCCCATCCCTACTGTGGACACAGTTACCCCAGTCAGGCCTTCCGACCTCACAGCTGAAACCGTAGACCCAAGTCTCTTTAATTTCGGAGACTCTCCCATTCCCAAAGAGTGGAAGAGTCAGCTTCAGCAGAAGTTAGCTGAGAGGTGGAATGTTTTCTCACTGCATGAGTGGGAGGTTGGTCGTGCAAAGGGTGTTGAACACCACATACGCCTGCATGACCCCAGACCCTTCAGGGAAAGGTCAAGGAGACTAGCCCCTGCAGACATAGACGATGTGCGGCGGCACATACAACTGCTGGCAGCTGGAATTATCACAGAGTCCCGTAGCCCATACGCCTCACCGATCGTTGTAGTTAGCAAAAAGAATGGGAGTATAAGAATCTGTATCGACTACAGAACACTCAACAACCGCACCACACCAGACCAGTACACAATGCCATGCATTGACGACGCCTTGGATTCTCTATCCGGCAGCCAATGGTTCTCAGTCCTAGATCTGCGCAGTGGCTATTACCAGATAGAGATGGCTCCGGAGGACAAAGAGAAGACAGCGTTCATTTGCCCTCTTGGTTTCTATCAATTTGAGCGCATGCCACAAGGAATCACAGGAGCGCCGGCAACGTTTCAGCGCTTAATGGAAAAAGCTGTTGGTGATATGCATCTTCTGGAAGCTCTCGTGTACTTGGATGATATCATCATTTTCGGCAAGACACTTGAAGAGCATGAGCAACGTCTTTTCAAGGTACTGGATCGACTAGAGGAGGTCGGATTGAAGGTTTCTATTGACAAATGTCAATTCTACCAGCCTGAGGTTAAGTATGTGGGTCACATCGTTTCTGCTAATGGAATAGCTTCTGATCCAGACAAAGTGGAAGTAGTCAAGCATTGGAAAGAGCCCACTCACCTGAAACCTCTGAAGTCCTTCCTCGGATTTTGCAGTTACTATCGAAGGTTCATTGCAAATTACTCTGCCTTGTCCGTCCTCTTTCTGAGCTCACGAAGGGTTATGCCCCCACTTGGAAAGACCCCAATTTCAAAAAGAGTGTCGACCCAAGCAAAGTCTATTTCAAGCCATCAGAGCTTTTAGGGGAACGGTGGACCCTTTTGAGCGTATTCGTGACTGTTTGATCAATGCCCCAGTGTTAGCATTCGCTGACCCCACTAAGACGTACATCTTACATTTGGACACCAGTATGAATGGCCTAGGCGCTGTCCTGAACCAGGAATATCCTGAGGGCCTCAGACCAGTAGCTTTCGCCAGTCGGAAGCTTAAAGACTCAGAGCACAACTATCCAGTCCATCAATTGGAATTTCTGGCATTAAAATGGGCTGTCGTGGACAAGTTTCAGGATTACTTGTATGGAGCTAAGTTTACTGTAAGAACTGACAACAACCCATTAACATATGTGTTGACCTCTGCCAAACTCAGTGCAGTCGGACATCGGTGTTCATCGTTGTTGAACACCTACGTGTTCACCATCCAATATCGACCTGGGAGGCAAAATATCGATGCTGACTTGTTGTCTCGACAATACTCTCCAGAGGAGGCTAAAGAGTGGACTAGTGTCCCACCTGCTGGCATCAAAGCCCTCTGCAAGCGAGCCTGCATCAGTGAAGAGCAGGGTATAAATTTAGATTTTTGACCCACCTGCCAATGGCAGGTAGGGTCTGAAATTTTACCGGCCAAAATGTATTTTTACCGGCCACTGAACTGTTCACAATCACGACCTTAACTATAACAGATTTCCTCTGAACAGAATAAAGCATGAAGATAATTGTTAATTGTCCACTTATTGTTTTTTAGTAGGGAACTATAAATGAAGGTTTCAGATACTATTAAAAATGACAACTTTAATTTTCAGTATTATCATACTACATAAATCAGCATGTGTAAAGAACACACGTGCACTTGCCTACCTCAAACCATTGGTGGGTGCACCATTTAAATGTTAACTATCATAACATACACAATAAACACATTTTTTCCTGTCTCTGCCCATGTAGAAGGCACAACCATGAGCACATTCCCTGGTGAGTTAAATTTCTTCATCAGACACAATTTCCATCTCAGACTGTTGATCCATGAAATCAGGTCTACGTCCTCTGACAGAGTGCCACATTTCAACTGCAGGACCAGGGTCATAATCTGGGAAATAACGATAACAAGGGTGATGATCATTAAGTTGCAATCACAAATACTGAAATTGAAAGAATAAAAAACAGACTATGATATCTTGTGCAGATCTACTGTAGAAGATGCTTAAGCTGCTTAGCTCCTATAGACTTTTTTTTTTTTATCAGTTTGTCTCAAATGCTTTACATGGCACATCATTAACAACATT